>JAPMLY010000898.1:0-148244 GCA_026401115.1 Tetraselmis chui
ATACTAGCCATAGTCTATCAAATAAAACAACGCGCATCAGTCAAAAGCCGTACTTGATATTATTTGGAGCGACACAATAACAACCTCTATTTTTTTAGCATTTAAAGTATTTAAGTCACAGTGACCATAATGGCGTTATCGCATTTTGCGCAAATGCGTTTTTGGTAGTTCAATGATAACAAGAAAAGGTCCGTGGTCTGTCTTTTCTGTAATTACATGCGAATTGCGAGGAAAAACCCTAGAGAAAAGGAGAGAAAGAAAACGAAGGTACAGGGCCCGCAAAGTAGGGAAATAAGCAACAACATCTGCACAACCACCAGGCACAACATCACGAATATAATGTATGAACCAGGCGTGTCATGAAGACCAACCGAAACGCTTTGCAAGAACTCCCTGCTTCACCATAGCCCAAGAAATAGCGAAAGGAAGCTGAGGTAGACCGGCTGAACACAATTTATGTTTCTTCCACTCCGCAAAGCAATATAGGTAGGTTACAACATTGAATTGTTGAATTACATAGGAAGCAATGGAGTCCACAAGGAGAGGGAGAAGACACGAGCAAAGAAGCCTAAGCTCGCGGATCAAGAAGGCATGCACCAACAGCTGCGCCACCCTCATGCAACGCATCAAGCTTCCAATGTTCGGTTTGCAAATGCGTTATTTAGTCCGAGTTATTTACATCATACATGCTTTCAAGTAAACCGACATGCCGGCCCACGTCATACCTTTTAACACGAAGCAAGCACACAATTGTCCACTGGCCTCTGAGTGCGTATTGACTTTTTTTTTGTGATGATGGATGTTTTTTCGTTGTATTGTCTCGCTATAATCGGTCATCAATTCACAAAATCAATTAATTAAAATACCCAAACCCGTACAAATTTGGTTACGGCCGGCCATGTCGACAATTTCTTACAAGAAAAAGCAGTGGAGGCCATGTCGCCCATAGTCCTTATCCAAACTACACACCGTTTATCCCTCATGCGATCCGTACTCATTCCGCCTTGTGTTCGTAGATTCTGGTAGTGGTACCTCTTTCTGAAACCAACAGACAGCAGCCCCGTCTACTGGCGGCCGCAGCACTCTCCTCACTCGACAGAACCCTACGACAGTGCGCAAGAGTCGAACCACTCACACACGTATCTCCACCCAGTTCAATCTCCCTTTGAGCCTCGTCCCCTTCGTCCTACGCTTTCTGGATATGGCCGCTTTCACGATGACTGCCGTGCGCCCTGTCGTGGCCGCTCGTGCCGTTCCCGCGATCGGTCTGCGCGCTCGCCCCTCGCCGCGCATGGCCCTCCGCGCAAGAATGGTGTTGGTGCGCGCCGAGCCCAAGCAAGAGACAATGGTGGAGGATATGGTGAATAAGGCCCTCTACTACGCCCTGCGTTTAGTGACGGTACATATTACCTCTTTCGCAAGCTGCACGAGTTGGGGGAGGGTGACACGTCCGACGTCGATTGAGTTCTCGAGTTCCAATTATTCGAGCGGCGACGGCAGTGTCACCTCGCAGCATATGCATTCATTATCGTTGTGCTCGAAACTTAGGAAGGCTGACTTTCACATCACCTGTGGTATGGGCAGGAGATGGAGGAATGCGAGGGCGAGGATGGCGAGTACGTATCTACGGCTTACCACTGCGTTTTGTCAGCTCGTTGAAACTAACGTATTTCGACAATTACTCCTTGACCCTCCCATTCCCCCAATGCTCTCCGTCCGTCCGACCTTGATATGTGGTGACGGTACCGTAGGTGTGGAAACCCATGGGGCGACGACTCCGATGACGAGGAGGAAGAGGGCAGCAGCACCATCCAAGCCGACACGCTGGAGCAGCTCTGCGAGGCCGACCCCTCTGCCGACGAGTGCCGTGTGTACGAGTAAGACCTCGTCCTATTCGTCTTCGCAGCACTCCCTTCCGGGTGACCGACCTGCGCACTGTCGCGCACTAGGGCGCGACACCACGGCGTGAATTCTGGATGGGCCACTGCAGCTTATCCGAGCGCTCGTTGCACTACTGGCCCAACAGCCAAGCGTCGGTTACATACGGCGATACTCAACTGTTACACTTTTATTGATCCACTGAGCTCCACTGCAGCCCTCTCTGCCTCCAAAGCCCCAATAAACACACGCACAACACATTACTCACTATCTGCTACTCAGAAGGTAACACCTGACTCGAGGCCCTCATTGCCCGTGCAAGGCAAGTGCTGTACCATAAGCTCATACAATGCAGCTCACGTCCGAGTTTGGTTTGCTCGTGAAAAAAAAAATCGCAGCTAAAGATATACGTGTAGGGCACCCACAGCCCTCTGGACGTGATTCTATTTCTCCGAGCATGTCATCTGCGAACACTGCCTTTCCAAACCACTATCCAATGCTCAAATCGTCTGGACTGGCGGCGAAGATGAGATGGCGTTCGGAGGGGTGGTGGGTGAGAAACAGGAGCAGCGATGTTGAATTGTGTGTGTGTTGGGATGGGGTGGGGAGCGAGAGAGAGCATTGAGTGCAAGTGTGCGAGCGAATGAGCTAGATTCAGTGTCGTCGCGTGGGTGATTGCCTCAGCGTGTCCTACAGGCTGCGAACGCGTGTTGTTGTCTGTGAAGTTTTACGTATGGGGGGACACGAATTGCGAGTGGGGCAATGTGTGAGGCTGTATGTGTGTGTGTGTGGGGGGGGGGGGGGGGGGGGGGGGGGGTTTACGCAACGCTACCATTTGTCTTCCATACAGCAATGGCTGTACAATTACAAATGTGACATATAAGAAGGGGTGCCAAACATGGCACCGTGAGGCGTACCCCTCCTCGCAACATTCATTCACCACCCAAACCCAACAGTGCCGTCAGCCCCAGCAGTTTATCATTTTCCCCCTTCACAGTTTTGGTTCATTTGCATACATCTTTTGTAAGCAATCAAAAACAATTCACTGCGCTGTCATTGGCCTTCAACAACAAGCAAGACACCTATTCAACCGATAACAACAGTCGGCCATATGTTCGCGGGAAACGCTGTACCCGTGACCTCCACGCTGCGGGCCTTCATGCCTTGGGTCGAGCCTTCGTTGCCGCCGCTTTGACAGCCGCCGCTGCTGCCTCGTTGGCCGTCATGCCGCCGCCGGACATGAGTTTCGCAAACTCCAGGCGGACGGCCTCCTCAAAATCCTCCTATGAATCGCCAGCGCACCCTCAGGAACAGCCACCCTCGACCCGCTTACAAACATGCGTGTGCGAATTCCCATGCTAATCGCAACACAATCACACGCACGTATTCATAAGCAAGTACAACCTTCGCTGTACAGACCCCCCCCACCACACACCTAAACATTCCAATCACACAAATCCGAGAGAAAGACACGTGAAATCCACGTTCCCGGGCGTCAAAGCATTCAGTGTCACACAGCCTTTAAGTTCAGTATCATAATGCAAACCCTAAAGAAATATGCCAATCATAAGCGGTCATTATGCCATGTCGCTCTATGTCAAGTGGTCCCTACAATCTCTCGCAATTGAGGTGCCAAATAGGCAGGATTAACAATCAGACACGACACAAATGCATATACATGCGCGCACATACACACACACACACACACGCACACACATTTACTGCTCCCCCTCGCACGAAATGGACAATATCGTTTTAATGCTCCAAAGATTATGATACAAACACAGGAACAATACATATGCGCATACGCACGGACGTCCACCTAGAGCCGATAAGCACACAAACACTTCACAACAAACAGCTTTCAAACAATTGTCAACGACAAGACAAACAAACACATATCAAATGTTATGAATTACTCGAGGATCAGGCATGTCAGGGGCACCTTAGCTTTAGTCTTGGTGGTGGGAGCTTCTTTGGCAACAGCTTCTACCGGCTTGCCCTCACCAGCTACACCTGCACCCATCAGTTCCCTGTCATCATTGGCACGCCACGAACAGCAGTGCGTCGTCAATGCCCTGCACCCATCTATGCACTACGCACCTGCCGATGCTGCCTCAGCCTTTGTCCCCGTGCTCTCTAGTTCACGCTTCGCACCGCCTGCCTCCTTCAGCGGCGCGGAGGGTGTGGCAACCGGCGCGTTGGGGGCACTGGCAGGTGTGTGAGGGGCTGCTGAGGGTGTGGCGGGTGTGGGCTCCTGCTTCGGATGTCCGGGGAATAGGGCCTGCCCCTGTGCGGCCTTTATCTGTGCCTCCATTGGCGCCAGCATTGGCATCAGCATCTGTCCCATAGGGGTCGCCAAAAACTCGCCCGGCAGCCCTGTGATATGCTCCTGCCAACGCCCGCAGCCAACCCTCAGCGCGGTCGTCAAGCAGATACACGCCAAGTACCGAGGGGCAGAGGCGTCGAGGAGGGGGGTGACAGCACACACCGGGATGCCCTTGCCGGTTAGAAAGGTTGCGAGCTCGTCGCTGAAGTTGTTACAGTTGTTGTGGAGGAGGGAGTAGGTCTGAGCGGAGTAGCGACTGGATATCTCCTCCAGAAAGTCCATTATCAGGTCGTCCGGGATCATGGTCGTGCTGTGGCGGCAGCGCGCGGCAGCACCGTCAGGAGTATGGGCAAAGGAGGTGGGGCGAAACAGGAAAAGTGATTTGATTCTATTGTTATATCGCGGGCCGATGACTTACCCCAACTTGATGGTGTCGACGGGCGTCCCGTACACCGTGTGCCCCGAGGATGCCACCTGGATGCCGCCGCCGAAGAAGTACTCCCGACCGCCCAGCACGATGCCGGTGTGCCAAATGCCGTCGATCTGGTCCAGCGAAACCATCCGTGGGTGGAAAAGGAGTTGTTTGTGCAGCGGTTCTATCAAATTCCACCTTTCCGTAGATGATTATTTTGGTTTTGTAAGATAAATCCCGTGTAGCACCGCGAGCAGCACGAGAAAGGGGCTGCAAGTAACGTCTAACAGCCGTACCTGCTTGCCGACCAAAGACATCGACATAGACCGCGCCAACCCCCCGCTCAAATCGTAAACGTGAAGCAGCACCTCCCTGCAGCAGCATAGCGGGGTGTTTATGCTACGGTATCCTGCACTTCTTGAAACCGGACTCTGACTTGCGAACACACAACGCCGAGGTGCGCCAACAGACTACGGCGTTTCGCGGCTCTCCGGGGCACACAGCAAAGCAGAGAGGGCTCGACCGCACTCAGCAGTCAGGACTGAACCCGCACGCACCGTTCCCCGTCGTCCATATTGAAACGTTGTTGAGGCAATCGGGTGCCCTTCTGCAGGTCCTTTCCGAGGAAGCGGGAGAATAAGGCGTCAAAACAAGGGTTGGTAAACGTCTGCAATTGATCGAGACTTGCTGGCGCGAGTCGCGTGTGCGGAGGGTGGACCAGCCGACCTGAGCTAGCCCGCGGCGAACAGGCGGTTTTTGATGAAATGTCTTTTAATCAACTAATACTAGATATTTGCAACATGATTGTTTAGTAAAAATAACACCATAAACAACACGAAGCAATTTAATAAATAACACGGCAATTGCTTCGTGTCGTTTCTCTTTTGATTTTCTCAGCTTAATAGTATCTATTTGGATTTTCTCAGCTTAAGTAAATATCGCCACATAATTTCCGTTTCCTAATTTCGATATTCTCTGAATAATTTAACGATATCAGATACTGTGTCATAGCGAATACTCATATGTCATATGATATTGCGACGTAGTTTATACCATCATCGCAACTGTTTCTCGGCGATGTCCATTTCACAACGTCATGACGGAAGCATCGCATGAATACTGAATCGGAAATCCATGGCTCCATGTCATATGGATTAATATTTGTAAGCACAACAAGCTGCTGGCGGGTTTCACTACTTTCCTAGTTATCAATTGAAATATGTATCAAACAATCACATATCAATTGGCAATGTCAGTGAAATGTAACCACCCATTATCCGCACTATACCTTCCTGCATGGGACACCGACTTCGAATATGTGTGAAAAGCGGGTATGCTCTTTCTATTGCCTTTGCCTAAAATAGTTCGTCGCCAAATTTAATTCGGCTTTCCTCCATGGAAAACAATGCTAAAAAAAAATTGCAGCTGCACTGTACGCATTCATATGTTTGTCGTTGGATTTATGACAATCAACTTGTCTTTGATTGCATCATTTTGCCAATTAACAAACACAGCGACACTCCGCCCCTTGCTCTTGATAATGCGGAATGTAATGTGATTTCCATGGCTTCAGGCAATATGCCGGGGGGTGGGGGGGGCGCTGTTGCATAGATGCACCATGCCCTTACTTCCCACCTTCGGCGACCCACGCTCGCTATGCTCATTCACAAAGCTCTCACCATCTGTTGGCGGACCCTCCTTCCACCACACCCGTCCCGTTTCTATTCACATGCTCAATATTTTACACACCAAGCACGACATGATTCAGTATGCGCATTCCTAATTCAGCGACAATGTAATTTCGAGGTGTACGCATAATTGCTCAGCCGGACCAGAAACGGCGTATATAAGCTTACACGTAATCACCCCCCCCCCTCCATGGCACTGCTGACGTATGTGCATCCCAAATTATAACCACACTAAGTAAAGTAATGAATCCATTCTAAGTTTATATACCGTAGTACGACCTGGATCATGGTATTCTGTTTGCTTGGTGGTCTTATCGTTTAAACACACAACAACGAAAGAAATAATAAGGAATAGTACAGACACAGCCTTTGCACGCGCGAAGAGCAGCAAAGCAAGCAACAGTGTCAGTACAGCCGCCACCCTATCTGTTGTTGTTGATTATGTTGTCCGCGTAAATCAACACACGTATCCCCCTAAATGAATACGCAAAGGCCGAATGTAACGCACGGTAGTTCTTACATAACCCTAATTGTAACAAATGATAATAAAGTAGAAGAAAAATGACAAAGTATTTAGACGATGTCAACACATCAGGTCCTAAGGGAAATACAAATGAAGAGTAGATGCTACTTCATTTATCATTAGCGATACTTATCTGACGATGCCGGCAGCAGTGTTGCTCATCACTCAGCTCATTAGCGACTACGATTTATGTGCTCGACTGCTCGCCGTGTCGCCTTTATTCATGTGCGCTGCAAGTCGACGACTCGATGTGGCGTGGCTACCAATTGACGACGACACGGCTACGATGGATTCGCTTTAATTTCCGGCAGCGGCAGCAGCAGCAGCCGCCAATCTCAAATATGACCGTTGACACGTCAAACTGTCGCAGACAAAATTACATGGACACCGTTTACTTACACTTTCGTCATCCAGTTCGACGACTGCACTTTTTATTATTATTCGCGTCGCGACGTTGCTCGCGATGGAGACAACCGACGCAGCGATTATCAGTCTTATTACCATCCACCTTTTATTCCACATAAGCCGCTTATGCCAGCTGATCAGCCTCCAACCACCCGCAGCACTCTCGTTCGTAGCTGTTCGACGAGGTCCGCACTTCGCGCCGCCCACAGCGTCGTGTCATACGTGGCTTGGTCCATCGTCATCGCCGCCCGGTTTGAGTCGCCCCCGCCGCCCGCCGTCTCATCTGGGATCCTCACCCCTGCCGGCGACACCCCTTTACTCGCTAGCCGAGCCTTACAAACGTCCAGCGTGGAACAGCTGGACAGCTCCGACGCGTGCGCCGCCCAAAAGCCGTTATCGGCGTCGAACTCGCGAAGAAGAAGGTTTCGGCAGCCCAGCGCAGCGCCCGCCTGTTCCTCCCGAATCCACGTGTTTGCGTCGCGGAGGCCGAGCAGCTTCACGGCGAGCAGGGGCGCCGCTGCTCCCGCCGTCCCAGCGGCGGCGGAACAATTTGACACGGAGTCGTCCGCCAGGAACACCCACTGGTACCAACCCTCCGAGCCTGTCGACGACAGCAGCAGCCCGAAAATTGGGGCCACAGTAGGGTGGCGTCAGTCGCGGACTCGCTGCGACTGATGCGCTGACGGAGGTGGCGTGTGGAGTGTAGTTAGGTTAAATGGGGGCTGGTGGTGCGATATTAGGGTTTGATGAGCGCCTTAGAGGAAAACAATGACGAAAACTACTGTTTCATTCCAAAACCTAGACAAACTAGGGCTGGACGTACAGAGCTGTAGCCCTAAATGGTAAAGCCCTAAGCGATACGAATCGGCAGATACATATAAAGGAAAATGCGCAGAAGCAGAAAACCTAATCCGAAGGAAGAGTGACAAACACAAGACCAATGTATTGAGCAAAACCAATACTGCTTTTTCTTGTAAGAATGTTTGGTTATTATTGAGCAAAAAGGAAGTGGGGCAGTAAGTACGAATAACGTGGAATAAAGTATGTCAAAGATTAGATGGAAATCGGACTATTTTACAAAGAATGTGGCATATAAGGCAAAATTAAAGATAACAACAAAACTGAAGGACGGGAACAGAGGACAGGGGACAAATGTGTGACGTCGAAAAACATCATAGAAAGCAGAACAGAGCAAAACCACGCGAATAAACGGAGCGAACTGAAACGGACTGCATCTGAAGATCTTTCTACCACAAAAGCAAGAAGGACAAACTCGAAAGTCACAGCAACAACACGGAGCATGAGACGTTTGAAACCCCGGGCAAAAAAGGAACACAAAGCAGAATCAAACAAGCGAAATATAATCGATGTCGACCTTAAGCACTTTTAACAAACAAACAAACAAAGAAACAAACAAACAAACAAAGAAACAAACAAACAAACAAACAAACTAACTAACTAACTAACAAACTAACTAACTAACTAACTAACAAACAAACAGACAAAGAAACAAACAAACAAACAAACAAACAAACAAACAAACAAACAAACAAACAAACAAACAAACAAACAAACAAACAAACAAACAAACAAACAAACAAACAAACAAACAAACAACCAAACAAACAAACAAACAAACAAACAAACAACCAAACAAACAAACAAACAAACAAATAAACAAAAAACAAACAAACAAACAAACTAACTAACAAACAAACTAACAAACAAACAAACAAACAAACTAACTAACTAACTAACTAACTAACTAACAAACAAACAAACAAACAAACAAACAAACAAACAAACAGACAAACAAACAAACTAACTAACTAACTAACTAACTAACTAACTAACAAACAAACAAACAAACAAACAAACAAACAAACAAACAAACAAACAAACAAACAAACAAACAAACAAACAAACAAACAAACAAACAAACAAACAAACAAACAAACGAACAAACAAACAAACAAACAAACAGACAAACAGACAAAAAGTATTTTCAAATCTAACAATCTAAGAAACCAAAAACTTACAAAAATTCATGAACCCGAAAGTAGCAGAGACATCAAGAGCTTCCCCACTGAGACCGAACGCACTCACCTTGGAAGAGTTGGCCCACGTGCAGCACCAACCCAGCGAAGTCAAACTCTTCGCGCTGGTTCCATCCCGGAAGGTCCGCAATCTGACGATATCGAAAGAAATTAGTGGTGGCGGGAGGTATCAGTATTTGTGTGTGTGTGTGTGTGTGTGTGTGTGTGTGTGTGTGTGTATGTTCGTGTGTGTGTGTCTGTGTGTTTGTGTGTCTGATATGTGTGTGTATATGTGCATGCTTGTGCATTCGTGTGTGTGTGTGTGTGTGTGTGTGTGCGTGCTTGTGGCTGTGTGCTTGTGTGTTGTGTGCCTGTGTGCTGTAGATGTTTGTGTGTGTGTGTGTGTGTGTGTGTGTGTCTGCGTATATTCTTGTGTGTGTTCTTGTGCCTGTGTCTGTAGGGGGGGGGGGGGGGGGGGGGGCAGGAGGATTGCTGTGGGGGGGCGGCAAGGACTCACCTTGAGGACCTGGCGAGGGCGATAGACCGCCTGCAGGGTGGGCGGCATGTTGGAGAAGGTGGACATGAACTGCCAGGCGGTTGTCTTTGTGGTCGACAGCTCTACGGCGCCCGCAAAGTGCGCTCTGGGCTCCAACCCCGTCACCTGAAGGCCAACCCAGCAGCCCTCCCAATTCAGCATGGGTCCGTCAGCAAGTGGGAGCCGCAGCATTCGCCACGCCATATGATGCGTTGCGGAGATATAGGGGCACGGTGGCTAGACAGTGGAGGGATTAGCGTTTGGGGGTGGAAATGGAAGCCGCAGGTAGTATTTTACGAAACTTTCGCACATGTATGCTCCATATTTATGAAACTTTGGATTCCTGTTTTCTGTGAAAATCATGCTTTGCATGCATATGATATGCATCCTCACTTGCTGTTGTTGTTGTTGTTATTAATGTGTATCATATCATACATCTTGTCCCTGTTGATGTTGGTGTTGAGTACAACAAACAACAACAAGTTGTTGTCTTGTCCCGCACCTGATACACCGCGCCACTTGCTGTTATAATTTTTTTGATGTATGTATCACATATTCTATAATATAAAACGTTGTTGTTGTTGATGGTGTTGTTATCGTTCTTGCTGTTGTGTTGTGCCACACCTGATACACCGCGCCCTCCTGAAGAGCGTTCTCCTCGCTCCGCCACAGCTTCACAAAGGCATGGAAGCGCAGCTCGGTGCGGTGCGGCGTCACGTGCCCCGTAGGCACGACCGGCGACACCCGCACGCGAGTCACCGGCGTGGGCTCCGGCTTGGGCACCCCTTCCTCCTCCATCGCCGCCGCCACGCGCCCGTGCAGCTGGGCGTCCAGCTCCTGCTCCCTTTCGTACGTGAAGCTGTCCAGCGCCGCTTGTTGGGCGGGCGTCATCATAGGGAGGGCTTCGCCGCAGCGGGAGGCGCAGTAAAGAGCGGCGCCGTCCGTGACGTCGTGCAGAGGGCCAGGGTGGTGTTGTTGACGGCACCACACCACCTCCTCCCTCGCCACAGCGGCCTGGCACTCCTCATACGCCTGCTCACCCGTTCACCAGCCCCCCCTCACAGTCAGAGACAATGGGAGACAACGCGCGGTCCAAAGGACTCAATGTTTGGGGAATGTAAGTTATGCACCGACCAATGACATACTCCGCATGCATCCCCCAAGGATGCAACGTCATCCCTTTGCACCACAGCGCTATGATGTATGGCATTAACAATACTGACATAAGCAGCGAAATAGACACCCCGCCAATGTCTACCTTCACAATCAGTGAGAATTTACACGTTGTGTCACAATCATCGAAAAACACGCTAAAAACATGTTGGAAACCCAAATCACAAAGCCAGTTGGGACGAAATGCCCCCGAGCCGTGGGAGATGCGCATGCCCCCCAGCCATACGATCGTACAATTCACTCCATATACCCTCAGCGTCCACAATCGTGCGATTGTTATTACTCAATGCGATGACTCGAGGTTAAGAGCAAAAACAAAGTGGAACCATGATAACAGAAAACTGCAATGACAGAAACAAGATCCTGAAGCTTTCATTGACGTGCTCCCTATTACTGTGAACACAATGCGCACTCCACATGCCTCATTGGTCAGCAACACTAAGATGGCCTTTATCCTGAGGAGTGTCAATGTCCCTCGCAGCATTCAACGAAACACATAAAACAAAACACACGACATATTTCATAATCCTGAACGGCGAGAATGCTCGGCCGTTTGGTGGCAGCACTCATCATCACGGGCAGAGCCAGCATCGCGAACTTTGGCAATGACTCATCGTCCTAAGCGACCTTTTGCAAAAAATTATACAAAACCCTAAACCATAAATACCCTAATCCAAGCCCTTCATAATCATATCTTGTTGGGAAGGGCGATGGCTACCACGAATGGCAGCGCGAGCGTGATAGCAAGGATGGAGGGGGCTCACCCTGGCGGCGGCCGAGTTGTATCTGCCCTCCGCAGCGGCGAGCGCTGTGGCGGTCATCATCAGCGCAGAGCCGCCCAGCTTGACCCAGTACACGACAGGGTAGCACCGCTGGATGAGGAGCAAGGTGCAGGGGAGCGGGCCCCCGCCCAGCAGCCCCCCGTGCAGGGACGCAAACGTGAGCTTCGCCCTCTGAAACCCAAGCGGCGCGTCCCATGCTACCCTACGACCCACGCCACACATTCCCATCAGCTCCGTCACCGCCCCGATAAAAGTGTGTACCTCGACCAACCCCCAGTCATTTTCGCACACAAGTAAGAGGTGAAGAGGAGTGTGTTTTAAGCAGTGCTCACTTGTGAGTTCCGTTCGCATGAAGGCGAAGCGCAGCGAAGGAGCATGCTTCCAGTGGGTCAGCCGGGCGGTCAGACATGAGCTCAGAGCCACTCACGCGCAGCTTGTCGCCCGTGTGGAGCTGGCCGTTGTCCAGCAAGCGGCGCAGTGGCTGGTCCAGCATCCCCCTCACCCAGTACCACCCGTCCGTGAGCTCCAAGTGCACCTGCTGCCGCTCCTGCTGCCCCGCGACCCCCGCGCCCATGTGAGACTTTGCGATTGGACTGGTCACTATGGCGGCCACGCAGAGCACCATAGTCCGGGAAGCTGTCTCGTCGTGCTCCATGATCTTCTTCAGACATGACCGCTGTGTAAGATTCACTTCCCTCTCATACCTGCGACAGGCCGATGCAAGTCCAATGAACAAAATTATGAGCATTAAAAGTGACATGGGGTATGTGTGTGTGTGTGGCGTGTGTGTGCGTGCGTGTGTATGCGCGTGTGTTTCAAATGTTTGTTTTGTGTGTGCTTATGGTTTTATATGTGTGTGTAGGTGTGTGGCTGGGTGGGTATGTTTGCGCGTGTGTGTGTGTGAACGTGTTTGCATATGTGTGGAGATGTGCGTGCATGTGTGTGCGTACGTGTGATTGAGCGTGTATGCATGCGCTTGTTTCATTAGTGCAGGTGAATGTGTGCATGGGAAGGGGGGGGGGGGGGGGGGGGGGGCAAGCAGGCACCTATATTTGAGCTGCTCAAGCACATTTTCGTGTGTAAGGGCGCGGCCGCCGAAGCGCTCAGGATTACGTCGCTCGTACGACGCGAGCTTCCAAACAATCCACCGGTAATGGTTGTCTACCCACGCCTGTGGAAGGAAACGAGACTGCGCCCCCTCTGCCAGCAGCTCTTCGCGTAGCTCTTGCGGGCCGATTCTGGGAGGAGAGCCACCAACATTCTACACCCGTAGCAATTCGGTGTAGTTAGAATTCCACACAGGTATAACATCAGCAGCTGTTTTGTATTGGTTTTTAGAGTATGCGGATGTATGCGAAAGTACATTAGTTGTTTTCGTGTAACGGGAAAGCGATTGTCTGTTTGCGCATGTTAATGCCACAGGAAGAGCGAGTGCTTATCGTATATGTGTACATGCATGTGTGTGTGTGTGTAAGTGTGTGTGTGTGTGTGTGTGTGTGTGTGAGAGAGAGAGAGAGAGAGAGAGAGAGAGAGAGAGAGAGAGAGAGAGAGAGAGAGAGAGAGAGGGTGTGTGTGCGCGGCGTGCGTGCTTGTTTGAGTGTGTGAGAGTGTGTGTTTCTACGAGTATGCTGATGTATGGGTTTGGGGAGAAGAGGCGGAATCACCTTGAAGCAAAAGTCTAATGCATTGGTGCTGTCTAATTGGTACACGGAATCCGCCACAAGTCGCTGATGCTTTGGGTCAGGGGGCCGCAGCGTCTCCCCAAATGCGCTTGCCAGCCCCTGCCGCGGCTCGCCCTCGTGCAGAGCATGCAGCGGTGCTGCTGGCTTGCCCTCTGCCTCGCCACCTGCCTGCTGACCGCGAAGGGTGGAGTATTGCCCCCCCGCTTTAGAGACAAATCCAGGCGTCCGCAACGGCGAGATAAATTGTTTCCTGTGGCCAGTACACACATGCCAAGATATCAGTTGGTTGCTCCCATCCATCTCTATACCCCTTCACGAACACAATCTTTCGCTCATGAGCTCTTCTATCCTGTGTCTGTGTGTGTCACACACACACACACACATACACACACACACACATGTACGCAAACATACACGCATTATCACACACCAGTATGTTGGTTGCTTAATATCCTAAACACCCCCAAACAGTCTTTCCCCTTCATTCTTGCACCCATAATGTAGCATACATACGCGCGCAGACAAATAACTGATTACACCAATAAACGTGCATGTATTTCAACAGACATTGTCACATGCACACGGGGCCTTGGACGGTGTAACCCATCATCCCACATCAAACATACACACACACACACACACACACACACACACACACACACACACACACACACACACACACACACACACACACACACACACGTACAAAGCCCACACCCGCGGACAAACCATTAGATTGTCCCGCCTCCCTTGCCATCACCCCCATCCTGTCACACCAAACATTTCCAATTAGTGGCATGCGATGCCAGGACACATGAGGCCGCACCGTTTAGTCGCTGGTGTCTTTAAGTTCTGCTTCTTCGTTGTGGTCGCCGCTTTACCGTGTCCCACTCTTGGCGTGCGCAGTAGGCCCATCACAGACTTGGGCGTGGCGCTGACAAGACTGCTCGCAGTGTTAGCACCGCCAGGGGCAGCCCTGGGCGTGGCTGCTTGCAGCGCACTGCTGTGATGTAGCGAGGCAGCGACGGGTGTGGGCGGCGGAGGTTTCTGATTCTCAGGCAACGCCGTCTCTAACGAAGCACCATTCTTTTTGCCTGCCGTTGAAATCAAAGGTGTGGTGAGTGGTGCCGCGCACTGATCTCTGTCGCCCTGATCGATCTCCCTCAGAGCCGCTCGACCCTCCACGAATTCACCCTCACCACACTCGGCGCCTCCCCCAAAAGCAAACCCAGGAGTGCGAGGGCCATCCGTCTCCTCCAGCTCCTCCAGCAGCTGTCTTGCCCTCCGCTTAGAGGCCTCACTGACCGTGACAGCCTTCCCTGCAGCAGTGCAAAATCCCCCAAAATTCCCATCCGCTGTACTGACGGGTGTGCGCACATCGCCAGGATTGTCGTCCCCCAACTCCCGCATGAATTGCGCACCCCTTTGCTTCCCAGCCTCGCTAACGGTGACAGCCTTCCCTGCCGCTGTGCAGAAGCCCCCAAAACCTCCGTCAGCTGCGTTGACGGGTGTGCGCACGTCGTCAGGAGTATCTTCCCCTAACTCCCGCATAAATTTTGCAGCCCTTTGCTTCCCAGCCTCGCTGACCGTGATAGCCGTCCCTCCTGCGGTGCGGAATCCCCCAAAGCTCTCGCCCGCTGCACTGACGGGTACGTGCACGTCGACAGCAGTGTCTTCCAGCAACTCCCGCATAAATTGCGCGCCCTTTCGCTTCCCAGCCTCGCTGACCATCACAGCCTTCCCTGCCGCTGTGCAGAAGCCCCCAAAGCCACCGCCTGCGGATTTCTCTGAGACAGCAGAAGTCTTATCGCCGTCTTCCTTAGGAACGTGCTCCTCCAGTTGCTGGGGACTCTGAGGGGCAAAGTCCAGTTTCGCAGCTGCAGAGAAGCTGGTCACCCCATTCCCGTTGGGCAAGGTGCGGTGCACATCCTCTTCCAGTGCCTGCATGAATCGTGCAGCTCTCTGCCTCCCAGCTTCGCTCACCTTGATCACTTTACCACCCGCGGTGCTGAACCCTGCAAATCCAACGGCCGCAGGCCTTCCTGACGTTGTCGCCATCCCCGCATTGCGCGCCTCAGCAAGTGCCGGCTCTTTTCGAGGCCGCTCACTGTGGGTGGCGGTACCTGGCCGTTCTCCGGCAAGATCGACCCCCAAATCACTCCCTGCCGTGCTCAAGGGCTTGTGAGCTACGTCAGCAGGCGCGTCCTCCCCCAAGGCCTGCATAAACTGCGCTGCCCTCCGCTTCCCAGCCTCGCTGACCTTGATGACCTTCCCTCCCGCAGTGCTGAACCCAGCGAACCCACAGTCTGCTGCGCTGCCTGAGACAGTCGCGATGTCTGGCGTGCGTTCCTCAGCAGCCACCACCTCATGCTTCCCTGGTGCAGTCCATTTTCCTGGATGCCTTCCCGAGTAGGCGGTAGCAGTGGCATCGCTGCCGCCCGCTACACAAAATCCCCCGAACACGTCACCCCCTGTGCTCACCCGTGTCTGAGCATCCTCTGGTGCGTCCTCTCCCAGTGCCTGCATAAACTGGGCAGCCCTCTGTTTCCCAGCCTCGCTGACCGTAATGGCCTTTCCTGCTGCTGTGCTGAACCCCACAAACTCACCTCCACCTGTATTGCCCCGTGCACCACCCGCCATGCCCGCCTCCTCCCGCAACGACTCCCTCACCCCTTGCCATAGCATATCCTTGACATCAGTGTCAACCTGATGCTGTAATGTACCGTCCTGAATGCGCTTCGTGTCTTCAGATACAGCTGGGAGGGAAATTTCCGGGGGCGAAGACTGATCCAGCCCCTGCATGATCCTCACGTCCCTCTGTTTGCCGGCCTCTGTCATCGGAATGGTGTACCCTGATGCAGTCACAAAGCCTTCAGACCCAAAGCATGCTGAAAGCCCTGCCCTCGGTATGACTCCTGCACCGAGTCCAGGATCGAAAACAGGCGCCCCTGTTTGGGCATCCTCCTCCGGCCCAACGAACAGCTGAGTGGGGCGGTGCTCGGAAAAGTCTGAAGCGTTGGCGCCTGCGTGAGTCGATGTATTGAAGCCCTTCAAGCCCGTCCCTGCGACGATGGCTGGGGTGTGCATCTCGGGCAGCTCGTCAACATGCCGCTGATTGCCCAACTCGGATGAGACTCCCGCGTGAGGAGGCACACCGCCCGATGGTGCTCTGACCCCGTCACCCGCATGTTGCTTGTCCGGAGAGGTGGAAGGCGCGAGATCGAACAGCTCCGCAACTGCTGCCGCCGCTTTCTCATCCTCGACCTCTGTGCATGACCAGTCGAATTAATCAACAATAGCCAATTTATTATTGAAGAAAACAACACTATGTTTATCTCAACCTTGACAATAAGGGAACTATAACACAGCCCTTCGACCAAAGCTGCTAAGTTTAATCCATATTAACCCAAATGCGATGCGATACAAGAGGTGAGCGCCTTTTGGTTGGCTGCGCACGTACCTGACCGGCTGGCCCCCGCCGTGTGGTCATTCAGCGCATAGCAGAACCCTGCAGGCGGTGCATTTGCCCCCTGGGCCTCAACCCCTCCCTCGCATCGCATTCCCCGTGGCGCCTGCAACTGCACTTCGAGCTCGCCCCATGCTGGCTCTGCGTCCATTGCTGTGGCAGGGTGCGAAGTTGAGAGAGATGCTGCGCGCGTGTCTAACCGAGGCAGTGGAGTGTTCAGCAGGGCGAGCTGCGTTGCCTCTGTTTCCGGGACGCAGTATGTGCCCTCCGAAGCTCGAGCTCCAGATGCTGAAGCAACAGCTGCTGTTTGTCGCTTGCCAGCAGAGGGGACCTGCGTTCCAGGCAGCGCAAGCTGAGATGTCTCTGTCTCCGAGACGTAATCCTCGCCGTCTTCAAGCTGAGTGTGAGGTGCGGAATTTGATAAAGGCGGGGATGGAGAGAAAATTCTGCCGCGTTGTCCCAGCTGCGTAGCCATATTGTCACGAGCGCCAGTCACGGCATGGAAAATGGGGGGCGGCTGGTCACACACTGGGGAATTTGGTTCCGGCGCATATTTCGTCTCGCACTGGAAACGAGGCCGCGATGCAGTTGAAGTGGGGGCGGATGCTTGCTGCTCCGCCGATGGGAGCGGTGTTACCAAGAGCTGCGAGCCCTCTGTCTCAGGGACACAGTCCAGGACGCCCGTAGCTCTAAACGACTGCGTGGGTGTTCCACTCGCTACATAGCCCTGCGATGCACCCACTGCCTCTGTCTGATCACTTGCGTGAAACACACGTCCTTCTGCGCGCTTCTCAAAGCTCACCGCCTCCTTCTCCTCCCACCTGGGCGTCTCTGGGACGCACTGCATCTGGGACTGCGGCTGCTGGCTCAAAAGTTTTGGCCTGCTACCCTCTGCCACCTGATCCACCTGCGAATGATAGCTGCGCTGTGCCGTTCTAGGTTCATCCGGCGAGAAGAGCTGAGGCCTACGCAGCTGCCTCCCACTCCTGCTGCTAGGGGTGATGGTGGGCACAGAAGCAGTAGCACTTGGCACCTGCTTCGGTGTGTGTGGGGTCCCTGATGCGCTTGACTTTCTTTTTCTCCGCCACGCTGTGTCCTCCACACCTGCCGCCGCCCGAGCGCGCTTACGTGCCGTGCAGCCCGCAGAGAGTGGCGGTTTCTTGGCGACGCTGTGCGCAGATGTGGCTACTGGCTGCGGCCTCGCGGAGCTGCGCGGACAGGTGACGGCAGTTTTCGGGCTGTCTGCTGCTTCTGCATGCCGGGCGCCGTCCAGTGCGTCGCCGACGACTCTGCCCTTCTCGGAGCTCTCGAGCGCGGCATTGGCCTCTCCAAGAGAAGTCAGCGACCCGAGCAGCTCTCCGAAGAAATCATCATACGGGCTGGGAACGTCCGGGCCCCAGACGACGCCCAGGACTCGCGCGGGCTCCTTGCGCATCTCGGAGGCCGCCCCATCAGTTTTTGGAGCGTCACGGCTGCCGTCGGCCCTGGCGCCCGTCTTCGCGCTACCTCGAACTCTCATGGCTCGCTCAGACGATAGTGCCACCGCGCCAGCTGCGTGCGAAAAACCTCGCCCCCTTTCATACCCGGTACTGACCCAGTCGTAGTCCGGATACTCCTCGTCCTTCCCTCGCCCCGGTCTCTGACGAGGGACACGGGAGGCCTGCGAGTCGCACGTAGGTATTGCGCTCCTGTTCTTTTTATTTACACCGCTTTATTTATTATCACCGATGAACGGCAGATTGAGTCGGCTCTCTAGAGTAAGGCGCCAACTGCATTCAGCACCCGCTCCACTTGTCACCGTGGAGATTTTTTGCTGCTTGAACGGTGTAACCGAACGATGGCAGCAACACGAACGCGGGACTGCGTGAGTGAGTGGTGACGCTTCCCTTACTTCCCACTCGCGGCGATGGTGCCCTGTCTTCCACAGTCATCGGCCCGTCCCAGGGAAAGCCACGCCGCGGCTGTGAGCACCGCGCCGTGACTTGCGCTGCGCCAAGGACTTTTGAATTTTGAAATTAATACCCGTACAGGTACCTTGTGAAATCAAAACAATAAATACAATTTTGACCGGGAATCTTGTGTCTCGATTGAATATGTACTTTGCGCGCAGATATGAATAGCCTCGTAGTCAAGAGCCATCAATCCTCATCTGCCAATAATCACAAATCAAAATCGATGTACGTTAGCCATGAGGCAAAGCTGATGTATACATAATTATATGTGTTGGAGACCCCTCTCATAAAAGTGTTTGGCATTGAAGTGTTATGTTCGTCGCTGCACTTGCATGGGTGCTGCTGACTCTCGTTCTTTGCGTTCTGACGGCTACGTCCGTATGCAACATTTCGTTCGTCTCGCTATTTCTGTTCCTTTTCGGCGGTTTTTGGGGGATGTGCGGCGAGAATTCATGCAACGTCTTTCTGCAGCTCTTCATGGTACTTTAGGTTCCTATCTCCGAGACGCGTTGCAGGAGGGCAGTGCTGATGTTGTGGCATGCCTGCCTGTTCCTCGGGCTTAGGTTTTTTCCTCTTTTATTCTTTTTACTTGGCGGTCTCCGCTGCTTTGAAGAAAGTTTCAGATACATCGATAGCCTCGTAGTCAATCACAAATCAAAATCGAGGTACGTTAACCATCAGGCAAAGCTAATTCATGTATAATTCTCTGTTTTGGAGACCCCCCCTCCCTCTCAAAAAAATATTCGACATCGAATTGAAATTGAATGCTTAGGCTTTTTCCGCCCCCTTTTTCCTTTTTCCTTATTGGTGCTTTTCATTATTTTTTTTAAATGATTGGTTCTGAGTGCGCAGAACTCTCCGATATACATTGACGAAATTCATAGCCGTACAGGAAACATGTTCGTACCCGTAGCGACAGATAGCTGCAGAAAATGGTGCATTGTTTGTTTGGGTTGAAAGTTTTTAATTTACATACTTAGGCGTTCGTGTTGTTTTTCTTGTAATCAAGAAACATGCTTAGGCGCTGCGGGACAAGTCATTCTGGTAAAATGTTTCCTTGTGAACAAAAAAAGGAGAGTTTTCAACACTCCATCAATCAAAATAAAATACGCACCAAAAGATGGGCAAAGTTGACGTGTCCCGTTAACAAACACATCATACTAGGTGCATATTGTCACATGCCATGTGATTGGCTTGGCATCAGTAACTAATTGTGACATGTGTAAATTGAATGAGCAAAATTCTAAATGTTTACAGACAAGCACAATGTTGACTAAAATGCAGATGTGGCCTGATACTGATCAGTGGCACATGTGCTTGCTCCTCAGCATACAGCGGTTGTGCAATCAAACAGAGCTCACTCGCTCCAGCACAGCAGGATGGCATTGTTCTTACACTGACACCGCAGATACAAACAAACCCTCACACAGATTGCACAGGTAAGTCATAAACCTGCATCAGCGAAATGCAAAATCGTAATGCGCTGCCGTCTTCTTAAGCTAAAACAGCACAGTCTCTCAGACCTGTAGCGCTCACTCCTGCTTCAGCTGCCCGGGCTCGTGGTACACCTCCGCGCCCTTCTGCTTGAACGTCTCGCTCATCTGCTGCATCCCCTCCACCTTGGCAGCCTCCACGTCACCGTTGGCCACACTCTGCGCGTACTCCCGCAGCTCCTGCGTAATGTTCATCGAGCAAAACTTGGGACCGCACATGGAGCAAAAGTGCGCCGTCTTGGCGGGCTCCTGCGGCAGCGTTGCGTCGTGGTAGGCCTTGGCCGTGACGGGGTCCAGAGAGAGGTTGAACTGGTCGTTCCACCGGAACTCGAAGCGCGCCAAGGAGAGCTCGTCGTCCCAGGCCTGAGCGCCGGGCAGACCCTTAGCCAGATCCGCAGCGTGCGCGGCAATTTTGTAAGCAATCACGCCCTGCTTCACGTCGTCGCGATCCGGCAGACCGAGATGCTCCTTGGGGGTGACATAGCACAGGAGCGCGGTGCCCGCGGCGCCGATGGTGGCGGCGCCGATGGCCGAGGTGATGTGGTCGTAGCCGGGCGCGACGTCGGTGGTGAGGGGGCCGAGGGTGTAAAAGGGCGCCTCCGAGCACCAGTCCAGCTGCTTGTCCATGTTTTCTTGGATCTTGTGCAGCGGCACGTGGCCGGGGCCCTCGTTCATCACCTGCACGTTCTTCTCCCAGGCCCGGCGAGTGAGCTCCCCCTGCACCTTGAGCTCGAAAAACTGCGCCGCGTCGTTGGCGTCCTTGATGCAGCCGGGGCGGAGGCCGTCGCCGATGGAGAGAGAGATGTCGTATTGGGCGCAAATGTCCAGAATCTCGTCCCAGTGCTCGTAGGCGAAATTCTCCTTGTGCTCCAGCAGCGCCAGCTGATCATGGGAAGGGGATTGCATTTAGTGGAGGTGTCAGCACTGATGCTCAATGAGGCGCTTCGCAAAATTGGTAACTATTAATTGTACAAAATGGCATCAATCGAGGCAATGCATCATGTATTGACAATTCGGAAAATCTAGGAAAGGGAAGCTAAGCTCGCCAAAACGGTAAAAGTCCTCTGCAAATGAAATTGTCGGAGGTTGCGCTGCGTGTTCTCATCGTTGTGTAAATGTGACGAAATTGTTTCGAAGTTTGATTTGAAAGTAAAACACGACACCTTCATCTACCGAGACTGCATCGCACAACATAATGCAACCTCACAGTCATAATCGACCAAACGCAATAATCCAAATCGGTCTTTTCCAATTCATCCAAATAAACTACGAAACCCATAAACATGGCACGATTTCTTTTCTGACAAGTCGAGATTAAGAAAACAGCTTTGCCTGTTTGAAATTGAGTTAACTTCATGGTGACGCGCCGACAATGAGACGAATATTGTGAGCTCTGCACTGGCGTACCTTGGCGTGGATGGAGCCGCCGCGGCTGACGATGCCGGTGAGGCGCGTGGCCGTGAGCGGGATGGAGGCGAGCAGCACGCCGGCGTGGATGGTCCAGTAGTCAACCCCCTGCTCCGCCTGCTCCATCAGCGTCTCGCGAAACAGCTCCCACGTGATGTTCTCCACCACGCCGTCAGCCTTCTCCAGGCACTGGTAGATGGGGACGGTGCCGACGGGGACGGGCGAGTTGCGCATCACCCACTCCCGCGTCGCGTGGATGTCGTTGCCGGTGGAGAGGTCCATGATGGTGTCCGCACCCCACATCGTAGACCACTGAAGCTTCTCCACCTCCTGCAGCCGGTGCCCAGCAACACATAGCCCCCCCCATCTCCCGTCAACGATGCTCTCACTGATTCGACCCTCCCCAACCGTCATTTCCAAATCTCTACAACACAATCATGGTTATACATGCAATTGATACACACATACATATATTAGGGTATTGTTAGGTATCACAGAACATCACAACCAAAGCGACGAGGAAGCAGCTGGCTGAAGGCATTCCCACACGATTTCACCCATTGCACACCCATCAACATTCATCCATAGACTTCCGAGAGTCCGACGATATTTCTAGGTCAAACATCTCAGGTCTTGATCAGCGAAACCCCTAAAACAATATCCTTGGCTGTGTTACCCTCAGAACCACGAGGAAAGTCGACATCACTACCCAACACTCCCATGGCCGTACCTCCTCGATCGAGCTGCTGACAGCCGAGTTGCCCATGTTGGCGTTGATCTTGGTGGTGAACTTACGGCCTATTCAGGACGCAAATGAAAACACCCACGGCATTCAAGACACGCCGCCGTCACGTAGTGCCTGCCGCCGGCCGCCGAGGGGAGGCCACAGACAAAAGACACTTTCCGACGTGCGCATTACCGCAGTCCGGTGTTGAGGGTATCTCTCAGCACTGAAGAGCCCAAGGCCCGAAGGCGCAAGGAACTCATACAGGCACCCCTAGTGTCGGTGGTGTTAGTCGCGCGCACGAACGTCTCATGCCGAGGGCGGGTCAAAATGTGAAAATAGATTTCAAACCCCTTGAAATACTTACCGACGATGGTCGGCTCCAGTTCGGTGTGGCACCGGTTGGCGGGGATGATGGCACGGCCACGAGCGACCTCGGAGCGCACAAACTCGGGCTCCATCCCCTCACGCGCCGCGCAGAACGCCATCTCTTCGGTGATAACGCCCTGCCTGGCGTAGTACATTTGCGTGCAGCACTTCGTGTCGGCAGCGCGCTTGGCCACCCAGGGGGCGCGCAACTTGGGCAGCTCCTCGCGCGGGTTGATGCCCTGTCGCGGAGAGAACATGGAAGCACTTAGTTAGTTCATATATTCATCGGTAGCCGAGATATACAGTACCTATGTTTACGGAAGGTCAGTCAGCGTTGGGCGTCGCACTTGTGGCCCGCTGGTGTCGTACAGGTCGATATGGCCGCTGCCGCCTTCGAGCACCACTCGGCGGAAGGGGACCTTCAGCACGGATCCGTCGTGATCCATTTCCTTGTACATTTTGACGCTGTTGGGGAAGCACTCCTCAAAGGAGGGGTTCTCCACGAACTGGAGCTTCTCTGGGTCCTACGACACAGCATAAATAAAGTGGGACTCCAGAAACTAAAATGTATGAAGGCAAAAATGCGAAAACTGCCAACGCCCTCGATACATACCGAGACGGGGGACTTTACAGGTGTGAGAACACATTCATGCGGGCAGTGTCAAGCGGGGGATAGGAAGCCACGCGCGCAGCGATTCGCACAGCTGCTACGTGCTAGACGTAGAGGCCGTTTTCAGAGGGCGGAAAAGGGAGACGGGACAACATATATGGATGGATATATACGAGCGGGGCGGAAGCAAAGGAACACTACTCGCCTTTGCAGAGGCGGAGCGCCGGGTCTACGGACGCGGGAGATGCTGTTAACACGGTAGATCACTTTCAGGACTACGGCATATCTAAGGTATATCTGAATGATCCGGAGCCTGGAACACCAATGTGCCCCAGAACGCTGACGACGAGATCGGATCATAACTAAGTGTTCAACAGTCGGCACTGCTAGTCATCAGTACTTGAGTGAAAAGAACGTATATATTATGTGTCGAAGCGCGAATTGAATGTGAACACCAGAACAAACGTTCCAGGGAAAATAAGCGGTACAGGTAAGAAAACGAAAGGGGGGGGGGGGGGGGGGGGGGGGGGGTTGCAGGATAGGAGTGGGGACCACGATGGCAACCTGCGGGCGGTTGACAGACTGTTTCTTCGATTCCGTCAGCGCCTGGAGCTCGGCGAAGGCGTCGCCCTTCTCGAGCCGGAAGCGCTCCCCAGCCTCGAGCCTCTCCAGCGCGTCGCTCTGCTCGGGTGGGGTAGCTACCGCGCGGACAGCGGGCATATTGCTGGCGGCGGATACGGCGCGATGGTTGCGACGGGCGGAGCGCAAGCCAGAGATGGGACCGCCGATGCGTGCCCTGCTGCTCAGAGCAGAGGCGGCGGCATAAGGAACGGGTGCCATGGCGATGATAAACTGGGGTGGCGTGAAAAGCTCTAGGGAGCGACACGACTTAATCTCAACAGTTATGTCAGAGTCAGACGCTGACGAGAACAAACCGGGAGGTAAGTAGCTTCCTGTTGTGGGTTGGGTGACGAGTGTGGCTCTGTGCTTATCCGAAGCAGGTGCCACGGCTACGGTACCTGTATGTCTTCCGATGGAGCGAGCTTCCTCGTCAGCACTCGCCCGCAGTACTGTAGTATTGGTCCGCTCACGCAGCTCCGACAGACCGACAGTCTGTCGTTACATATGAGAGTACTGGTACATTCACGGATATAGTTGCTTACATGAGCCCTTGGCCGCCAGTCCATTACTTCAGCAGTGTTTACAGGAAAATGCAGTGCAATTCGCCCAGTGCTGCGTAGCCACCCCCTGCTGTCCGTGTTTGCTGCTATTTATTTTTTATTAGATTTGTTTAATTGAAAAAAACTCCGACATAAAGAAAACAATTAAAGCTCTTTATTCATATGCTGCTCGAATATATTCGCTACTTGCGGGTGTACGTCATCCAAGTTTGCGACCCGCCCAGGAATCGCGATATGAAGACTCGGTGTGCGTTCAGCACAGCGAAGAGGCTCTGCCGAAACACTCGCCACTGCGATAAACGTGACGTGCGGGACCCATGCTTTGGGGCTGCCTACATCTTAGAAGATGCGACTCTGCAGCTGGGTGGATAGCGGCGGGTGGCGCAGGGTGCTGGCGCGCCCTGTCCTTGAGGCGGCCCTGATTATGCTATCCTCGCTGCGCGTCACCTTCGCGCTCGTCACTTTCGGTGAGTATTCGTCGGTCCTGTCGACTCAGCGGCACAGCACCACTCTCCTTGCTTACTTGTCCGTAGTTTACGACAGCAAGTGTGGTGCCTGTGCTCCCTGATTTGGTAGGAAACGTGGGCCTGGGAGCATGGCTACTTGCGCTGACTGCATTCGCGGTCGCGTCGGAACGCGTCTGCGGCGAAAGGAAAGGTGCTCAGTGCTACCCCGCCGACGGATATGTTCAGTATCGCTCCCGTAAAGTTCTCACATATCGAGCTGTGTAGCACAAGCACACGCATGGTAGCCGCCCATTTTCACGTGTTGCTGACTTCGCGGCGTGCTACGGCTCGTGCTGTGTACGTGCGTCAGACGCGAGGGTGCGGAGTAGGGCGGCCGACTCGGAGGGCGTTGCGCTCGGCGCGCTGACGCTGCCGTGGCTCACGAGCGCCATACACTCTTCGGAATGCAGCGGGGCAGACGGCCTGGCAATCCCTGTGTATGCTGCATTGGCATCCTCCACTACCCTACTCTCAAGCATGCACTCATCAGCATTACAAGGTAACCCTCCCATCATCCTCAGCATTATCATTCACCATCACCATCATTGTCGTCATCATGAGGAGAAGCAGCTTCATCATCAGCAGCAGCAGAAGCAGAAGCAGCATCATATTTACACGAGCAACAGCATCAGCTAGGAAAGCAGCCTGCACTGCTAGCGCGTTTACGACCGTGTCTGATGTGACTCCTTCCTATTGCAGAGGAAAGGCCCGTGCCTCAGTCTCCTGCAGCAAAGACAAAGGGCTCCGTTGCTGGTGGCAGGTAAGCACCTCGCACTCCTGACAACAGCTAATGCATTCCGGGTGATGATGCTGCAGGCATTACTCCAATGTGTGGCCAGATGTGTGCCGTGACCAATGATAGTGCGCGTGGTGTTTGATTCGCAGGACAGGGCCCTGGCTGCAGGTGGGCATGCAGACTTGCGGTTTCTGCCTGACGGCTGGGATCTTGATTGATCAGTTAGTTGCTTCACATTATGAGATTGGGCCATCGCTGGGCAGCCTGTTGATGGCCACCATCGCACCGGGGCTGGGTTGGGGGATGATGCAGGCGCTGCCGGCATGCTTCACCCTAGGCGAGGCTAGCCTTGTCGCGCAAGCTCTTGTTCTTCTTGGGTGGAGACTCACCCATGTCGTTCCAGTAGTTGCTCTGGAGGCGACAGACCTGATGGGCAGCTCGCCCATGGAGCAGCACGCGGTGTTAGTTGTGCAGGTGAAAATGCTCGGTGTCTGTGTCCTTCTCCCGCCAACCCCCCACCCCCTCTCCCATCACCTATGTGTACTCGTGGCACGTCATTCATTCCACCCTCTTGAGACTTGCCTTGTCGCTTTTTTGGTTGGCGTCGCGCAGTACGTGACGGCAGTGGCGCTGCTGGCTGCAGCCTCGGCGGGGCGGAGCATGTGGTGCCTGGCCAATGCCTCTCTCCCCAGTACACGACAACACGTCGCCATGGCTGTCGGAACTGCTGCTGCTACAGCGATGCTAAGCTTGTGGCCTGCAGTCTGGGCTGTCAGGTTTGCAGTATCGTCTCGTAGCAGGTAGGACGTGGGCACGCGCGAGTTCTCACTTGCCCATACGCACACACACACACACACACACACACACACACACACACACACACACACACACACACACACACACACACACACGAACACACCTAACCCCCTTCCCCCCCCCCACACACACACACGCACACCCAAGTGCGCGCGCGCGTGCGTTGGGTTTTTCCCCTATTATCATGCTTCATTTTAATTGTACCCTTGGCCACACGTCGATTTGATATGGTAATGTGGCGCCAATGTCGGTTAGTAAGCAGCCAATGACCCGGCATAAAATGCAGACACGAGTTTGAAACTTTCTTCAAAATTAAACTAATGAATTAATCATCAATGTGTGTCTGCATACGTCGCGTGCGTCGCGCTGCTCCCAGGATATTCTTGGTCGGCTACTGGGGACTTTTGCTGTCCGTGGCGCTGCCCCTGATTTCCCGAGTAGGACGCGCACCCTCAGTCCCCAAGATCATCCTCCGCAAGCTCTACCACCTCCTCGCCGCCGCCATCTTCCTGCCCGGCCTCCTCCTGGACCAAGCGCTGCTGGCCGTCTCGTCCGCTGCCGCTTTCGCCGTCCTCGTCGCGCTGGAGCTCCTCCGCATCGGGCGAATCCCCCCATTAGGTAAGCCGCACCACCCTCTTTCATGCCTCACCGCCGCTGCACTGCGCAACCCCTTCACTCCTGAGAACACCCCATCGCAATGCAGGGGAGGCGCTTCAGCGTTTCATGGTACAATTCACGGACGAGCGGGACAGCGGCGTGCTGCTGGTATCGCACTTTTCGCTGCTGCTGGGAATGGCTGCCCCCGTGTGGATGTCGATGGGCGGCATAGAGGTGCGCTCGTAGCCACTATTTTGCTGTTTTGCGAGCTGTGAAATGCTTTTGTTATCAGTCGCTCCAGCGCAGCAAGTTTTTGTTGAAGCTTTCCACGTTACGTGGTGGGTGTTATCTGGCAGGGGCGCACGGGGAGGTTGTGCGAGTGTGGCGGTGCGGCAGGCTTGCTGGCCGTGGGCGTCCTTGACACGGGCGCGTCGGTGGTGGGGACGTCGCTGGGGAGGGTGCCGGTGCACGCGGGCGCAAAAAAGACGGTCGAGGGGTTATTGGGAGGTACGCGCCCCCCATCGTCCCTTCCCCCTTTCAACAGCAAAGTCATGCCGCATTGGATGTAAGGACAACGATCGAGCGTTGATGGGGCGTCGGTGACAATGCCGTCACGAAACCGCTAACGATTTAGTAAAATTCAAAATGTCAAATATAGATTCATGTGCTCGTGGCGTCAGAAACTAACTATCAAAACAAATCGTGTCAAAACCGCAAGATCTTGTTCACACATCAGAAAATTCGGGAGGGGGGGGGGGGGGGGGGTCAGGGTTTGGGCGATTGGTCTAATGATTATGAGTTTGGGAATGTGATACTTACTATTATGTTCATCGAAATAACCAATGAATGCGTCTGCATGATTGCTCCTCCGCTGTAAGTGAATATTGGACCTACCATGCGAGCCGGGCGGAAGGCGAGGGGCATTATACCATAATAGGTGAAAAAGTCTTTCAGCAAGGTACCTCAAGGATGTAACGGACGAAGAGTTGGGTCGTTGAGCTCGATTCATACGATATTGATACGCCTCCCTGTTTTTCGCTTTGCAATATCGTCTCGAGTCGAGGGGCTTTTATGCCTGAGTGAAGTCCAGCTAACGCACAAGCGTGGCTAATCAGTTATAGCTCGCGAGTAAAAGGTGTGGTCTGAGCTCCTGTGGCGTGCTTGGTTGTGTTCCGCGGCGCAGGGGTAGCATGCACATTGGCCGTGGCCGCGTTTCTGCCATGTTTTCGGACGAGTGGGGCGTATGATAGGGCAACAGTGGCTGGGGTTGTGGCCGCGACGGTGGGGACCGGCCTGCTGGAGGCGCTGACGACTCAGATGGACAACCTCTTCCTCCCTCTATATTTGTACACGATGCTCATTCTGCCTTACACGTGACTCGTTGCGCTAGGCCCACTGCTGCGGGAATTCTGACGCGGCTCTGTTTTGGTGCCCAAATTTCAAAGAATTCTTTTGTTGTTTTCTGCATTCATTTAGAAATGTTTGTTTTCTCATATCTCGTGACCATTCGCTCTCAATATAAAGGACCGTCAGTGGCACCAGCACGGGCAATCAGTTCTTTTTCTCCTGACCAGTGTATGTATATTGCATGACTGCGGCTGAAGTGAAGAACTTTTCGCAGCTCCATGTCAATCCGACACAGCGAATTGTCAGCATTTTCCTCGACTACATTGTATGATAAAATTCACCGTACAATGAGTTTTGCATTATTCATTGATACACTAATTTGCCGGCACAATATGGAGTGCCATTCCTGCGCTTGCATGTCGTAAGCACAACTCAGTGTTGACGCCCAGTTCCAAGGTCATAGGTCGCTTGTGCATTTTTCTCTTGATGAGAGACTGACTCGTTTTCCTTCACAAGCCTCTTTCCTCCAACGTTGTCATTGCATTCTGATTTTTTGTTCTCACACGCAACGCGCTCAAAATTTCTTGTCTTTCATGCATTAATCTTTCTTTCGTCTTGCGTGCTTACTTTTTCTTGCCGATACGTTGGGAAGATTCCTACTAGAACAAAGGATTTCTTACAAGAAAATGCTGTGGAGGCCACCAAGCAAAAGGAAGAAAAGAGGAAAAAACCTGACCCCGAGAAACAGGAAGGCATGCCACCGTGTCAGCACTGCCCTCATGAAAAGCGTCGCGAAGAACGGAGACGCGACGGAGACTTCATGCTAGAACGAAACATATGTTGTAGTGTTGGTTTCAATGGCACCGACGACCGGATTCAGTGCCGGGCGAATATGGCATTTGAATACAAACGTTCTCGAACAGCCGCTACTTATTGAATACTAAGTTCACAGCTTTGCGTGCCTCACCGACCGACCGTACATGTAGCCAAATCGTAGAAATTTGAATTACGAAAACCAGCCGGTGCCTGCCATCGACGTATTTCCTTACGCTTGAGCGTCCTCGGCTCGGCATGTAGTAACTTATTTCACAGTAACGACCCGCTCTACTGACCCATACGCCGTCGAGGAGGAAGGCCCTCATGACCTTGCTCGAAATTTGAAATTTGAAATTAAACACTCCAATACCAGTAAAACCGGCTGGAGTCTCTGGGCCCCCCCTTATGCTATGCCTAGCTCGACTTAGAAGCGTGAGGTACACCGTTGAACCACTAATCCCAACCTCTCCAATGGCAGTAACGACACCGTCTAAAACATACCCGTATCCATGTATTTATTATTTTTCTGATTTGTACGTATTTTTTTTTGGATACAGTATGAAATAAAAAGTGTCGCTAGTCTCCACGATACGCGGCCTGCTCCAGCCGCCGCGGGGTCGCTGATCAGCAAGGCTGCTCAGCTTGAGCTGTTCGAGGCGAACCTGCCTGACCTCGGCTCCTGTGCGACTCCGGTCGTGCCGGAGCTTGGGGGGAAAGGCAGGTGAAAAACCCCTCTCGCATAGGTCGTCGTCGGTCCCGCCCCGATCCGTGCTCAACCCCGCCCGAGGTATTAGCCGCTCCTCTCGACGCAGCTCGCCACCTAGCCTAGTCTTCTCTCCTCCTTCGGGGGCTGAGAAGAGAAAAGAACTGGGGTGCAGACGGTGTCCGGCTGGCGCTCCTGCCCCCGAGCCAGATTTTCTCTTGTCCCCTGTCCTTTTCCCGTATGTTTCCAACACCTATCTGATCGCGCTGTGGCCGTCCGTGCCCTCCCCCGGTGGTTTACGTTGTTAGGGGGCCGCCTTTACGAGCAGTGTGCCGTTACGATAACCCTAGGCACACTGCCTGAGGCAGCCTATCGATAACCGGGTACCGACTAGGGAAGGGGTTGGAAGAACACATGGATCGAGTCGCCGGTCCTCACAAGATGGTGGGTACGGGAATTTTTCCAAAAACCCCCCGTACCGGGCTTTTCCGGCGGCGGGCGATCCTAGGGACCGCCGCCGCCACACCGTGCCGCTCCTCCGGCTGCGACCAACCTCCGTCCTGCGTAGCAACAGGCCTCGCCCCCAGGGGAGACCTAAGGCTCGCGCAGGGCTGGCGACTGCTAGCGAGCGCCGTCCCTAGCGCTGCTTCCCAGCTCTCCGCCGCCAGCTCCAACACCCTCGTCCCTCCGCTGATCCGTCCGTACCCCTCTTCGCCAAAAAATATTTCGTAAACGCCGCCCCCGCCCCATCGTCGGGAGAGTATCTGGGAGTATTTAGTCGCGGAAAAAACATATCGGACTGGCCGAGCGGGAGATCCCTGTGCCGGTGTACGGATATTATGTTTTCCAAAACCCTCCGTACAGGGCTTCCCGACAGCTGATGATCCCGCGGATCGCAGCTGTCGGTACCTCGTTCAGCCCCCTACCATGCCATGCCTGGCACGGCTATGGGGTTACCAGCGCCCACCGCGTGGAGGTAGAGGTAGGTGCCGACGGGCCTGCGAGCGCACCCCCCTCCGGGGCCGCCGCCGCTGCGCCGCCGGCGGGCGCCGACCTTGCTCGACTCTCACATGATAGCGAAGACGGGGAGGAGGACACGCCCGACGAGCACGTTCTTCGCGAGGCTGACGATAATCTACGCCGTCTGATGGCTACGACCATTGAGAAGAGTGCCGCTTGGGAGGATACTCGCGATAGAGGAGTTATGGCAGACGCATGGCTATTGGTGCCGCCTTTGGAAACGTTTCATGGGCATTCATTTGACGAGTAATGTCATTCAACATTGCATCAAGATGACATTGTCCATGCATTCGTTATTTTCAGATCCGTGCTTTTCCACGGAAGGACGTGCTAGCAGTTATGTCGCCATTGCTAAGCTCGAGGACGGTGTTTTATGTTTTTTGCTTAGAGGAACTCATGGTACGCATAATTAGTTTCACATGCATGCTTAAAGACGCTCTGGTGTGATTTCCCGAGGCATACCATCTACGTCGCCTTACTACGGATGACCGTTGCTAGACAGCCCTAGCTAAGGCTACGTGGAGCATGCGAGGCTTGGCGGGAGCTAACTCGACATGTTTAGGTCTAGTGCGGTTGAGGGAGGTAAGAGACGGCATGATCTTTCCCCTTTCAATTACATTGAAAGTTGCTCTAACAACAACAACATTCTCAATCACCCCCTCATCGGCATCTCCGCCCGCATGATTTATTTGTGTTATTAGCGGTTTACAAGAGGCCAACTTCCACATTGTTTTCGGAGTATTGTTCTTTACAAGCTGTGTATGTCGCGACACTTGTTCACTGTTGCATCTTTGATTCGACATGACATATGTTGGTCATGGTCACTACGTTGTGATTCTACCACCTATCGGAAGTCTCAATGGTTTGGATGATAAGCTCGCCATGCAACGTGAACCTCAAACGGGTAAGATGTGGTTTCACTTGCTATGTCTTGCCTAACGAAGAGCATATCGACGCGGCCGTGCGTGAGCATTTCGAAGAGACTGGCTTACCCTTGAATGCGGATTATTTGACCTTGTTACGTGGGTAAGTTGTTCGTGTTTCGTAACCCGGCAGTAATTTGCAGCTCGTTAACGTTTATGCCGCTTCTCCGTAGGCAATTCTCGATAGACATCTTACCGAAGGAAGTCGAAAAAACGTCTACGTGGTCGAATGCTCGCATCGTCTCCCGAGTGTCCTCGCTAGGAGGTTTAAAAGGTATTGCCCAGCGGACCTTGAATAGGAGTCCATTGTCATTTGAGTTGAAGGCCACGTCGATAAGTCGTTCGACCTCGAATCGCTTCGCTTTGTGCACAATCGGTACTTCCTGCGCACGGTCGGCCTATTTGGGGTCTTAATTCCACTTCTCGAGTTAGCCGGTGTGTACAACGTTGTGTATCCGTACCCTATGGGGTAGCTTGATAAGCCGAAACGCAACCGGGGAAACCTTCTCCGTGATGAAAAATTGTCCAATATGACGGTCATGTACTTTAGAACATTATTGTTGGATAAATCGTAGATTCATTGCCTTGAGCTTAATTTTGTCGCGAAATGTAAAAAGTGTTGGTAGCCGGTTCCGGTTTGCAATATTGTTTTGCATACGCACATGCGTTGTCTTGACGCAATCGTCGGGTTCGAATATGTTCATTTACATGTTCATTTCCACCAAAAACCTTACATGCTCCGGTTAAGTTCGCATGGGCTCGTTGGGGTCGAATGTAGCCGTTGTTGATGAATGGTGACGTTGGCTCGAATCCCAATATCGCCTTAAATGGAGACATAGTCATCAACGTAGAGACCGCTTCGTTGATCGCAAATAACACCACGTTGGTTAGGTGGCGAGCCCAATCGCCGTGCAAGGGGTGCGCGTAACAATGTCTTCCTCGCATGTCTGATTCACTCCCTCAATATGGCCATGTGTATGGGAATGATAACTCGTCGAAATCGGGGACTGGATCCGGATCCTACGGAGCCGCGAATCCACGAGACTACTCGGGTTCGGACTTGGTCTCGTGGGTCCGGACCCTAGAATCACAGGTAATCGCGGGATCCGGACCCTAGAATCACAGGTAATCGCGGGGTCCGAACCCTAGAATCACAGGTAATCGCGGGATCCGAACCCTAGAGTCACAGGTAATCGCGGGATCCGAACCCTAGAATCACAGGTAATCGCGGGGTCCGAACCCTAGAATCACAGGTAATCGTTGGTTCCGGTATCAGTTATTGTAAGTAATCGTTGGTTCCGGTACCATTTATTGTAAGTAATCGTTGGTTCCGGTACCAGTTATTGTAAGTAATCGTTGGATCCGGTATTCATCGTACTTTAATGGATCCGCGGTAATCGCGAGTACCTCATCCTCGCAAAACGATGTGGAATCGTGATACCCAATCAGTAATCACGATTCCGAGTATCTCACGATTCTGGGGTTGCCCGAAGTGACACTCTTGTTTTTGGGGAGGTATTTGGCAATGCAAATCTGCTGAGGTGTATGTCTAGGATTGGTTCAATAGCCATGATTGTTGTCATTCCGCAGCCTTGAATCGATTGTAGCCCATCCAAAGGCTATTTAAACGGTGCGTACGCGCTTGAAATCCACCATAATCTGCCCGTCCACATCCAATCCTTTCATAGTTAGCAACAATGGCGGGGCAAGCGGGAAGTAGTAGACCGTCTAGATCAGGGAAGAGCTTGTCATCGACGGCTATCCAACGTACAGAAGAGGAGCTTGTTGGGAATTCAGATAGGGTGTTTAGGACACCTCAGTAAAAAACAGGTGCAAATCCGTATAGTGATAAAGGGCAGTATGTAGTTAAGAAAATTGTTAGCCAAGGAAAAAGGTGTGGAATGTTGACGTATAAAGTTATGTGGGAAGGACTGCCGGAGGAAGCCGCCACTTCAGAAACCGAGCTCAACGTAAGGCGTCAAGCCAATTGGTCCACCCTGTTGGAAGATTTTCACAACGAGCAAGAGAAAGTTGAAGAGATAAGCAAGAGTCCCCCCCCCGCCGCTCTGCCCTCACCCCCGAGTTAGCTGCGTTGTGATGTTCGGTAGCGCCGCATGGCGCCCCCTCTACGCCTCCGCCCGCACATTTATGTCTGTCTATTTGCTTTATCGAAGCTATTTTAATAGCGTTGCAGTTGAGCTTGTCGACACTTTGTTATCGTTGTTCTGTGATGCTTTTCTGTTCTTTGCTTTCCCACGTAAAAGGTTACTTTGTCGTTAAGCATATTGTTGCAATGTGCTGTTCGGTAGCGCCGCATGGCGCCCACTCCCCGCCTCCGACCGCACATTTATGTCTCTGTTTATGTGCTCTGTCGAAGCCATGGTAATAGCGTTGCAGTTGAGCGTGTCGACACTTTGTTATCGTTGTTCTGTGATGCTTTTGTGTTCTTTGCTTTCCCACGTAAAAGGATACTTTGTCGTTAAGCATATTGTTGCATTGTGCTGTTCGGTAGCGCCGCATGGCGCCCACTCCCCGCCTCCACCCGCACATTTATGTCTCTGTTTATGTGCTCTACCGAAGCCATAGTAATAGCGTGCAGTTGAGCTTGTCGAGACTATGTTATCGTTGTTCTGTGATGCTTTTCTGTTCTTTGCTTTCCCACATAAAAGGATACTTTGTCGTTAAGCATATTGTTGCACTGTGCTGTTCGGTAGCGCCGCATGGCGCCCCCTCCCCGCCTCCGCCCGCACATTTACGTCTATGTTTATGTGCTCTATCGAAGCCATAGTAATAGCGTTGCAGTTGAGCTTGTCGACACTATGTTATCGCTGTTCTGTGATGCTTTTCTGTTCTTTGTGTTATTTTCCGTTCTTTCGCTACAATTTCATGTTTCCATTACTAACTTTTGATGGTTGCATTGTGTTTCTGCAGGAGGCACGAAAACGAGAGGCGAATCGGATAAGCAGGAAGAGGAAGAACCGGCTGCAAGCTAAAGCTACTGTAACATCAAACGAGGTTGAAGAAGGCATCGAAGAAGATAACGAAGGCGATGAAGAGGTCATCGTGGATGACGACTTGGCGCCGCCGAAGAAGAAGATCTACAATGCTCAATGCTGGAATCATTTCCAGAAGCCAAAGAAGTTCCCCAATGGTATCAAGTATGTCGTACGTAAGTTGTGTCCAAAGGAATTCAAGCTCAAGTACAGCGGAGGGACCTCAAATCTTATCAAGCACCTCAGATGTCGGCATAAAGGTGAGTACAGACATGACTTGGCTACTGGTGAAAACATTCAAGTTGGGGATGTCTCTGTCCCCATCGTGATCAAGGCAGAGGTAAGTCATGTCCCATTGTGAATGTGTAGTAGCATATTATTGACTTCATGATAGCATGTTATTGACCTTTCAATCGTTGTTGACTCTATTCGTAGATTTCTGCGAAAAGGAAACAGTACCTTGACGAGTTGATAACAATTTGGGTGGTCAAGCGATGTCGGCCATTCGGGATTATGGAGTCGGACACAGAGCTCAAGGATGTGATGTCTGCTATTTCGGGAGGCGCATATAGCGGTCCATGTCGTGAGACGGTAATGCGTTGCATGGCGTCCTTGTGTGTGTGTGTGTGTGTGTGTGTGTGTGTGTGTGTGTGTGTGTGTGTGTGTGTTTGCGTGTATATGCTTATGCATATTTGTGTGAGTGCTTGCATGTGTGTGTGTGCGTGCTTGTATGCGCATGTACTTCTGCATGTGTGTTTGTGTGTGTGCCTTATGCATGTGTGTTTATGTTTGTGTGTGTGTGTGTCTTATGCATGTGTGTGTGTGTCTTATGGATGTGTTTGTGTTTATTTGCTTGTGTGTGTTGGTTTGTATGTGCATCTACTTCTGAATATGTGTGTATGTGTGTGTGTGGTGTTCGTTTGTGTACCTATTTTGTATGCTCTCTACGTGTTCCTGTGTGTGTGTGTGTGTGTGTGTGTGTGTGTGTGTGTGTATGCAAATTTACTTGTGCATTTGCTATGTTAACTAAAAATGTGAATTGTGCAGGTTTAAGAATCTGGACTTCAATGGCATTCGTCCCGACTTTGCGCCTACAATTTTGGCGGCTGCAAGAAGAGAATTTGGAGAGCATTGGCGCACAGAGCCGGAAGAGAGCGAGGCAGAAGGCGGTGCTTATCCAAGCATGCAAGCTGCAGAGCTTGGCAAGCAATTGATGTCGTCGAAGAGTAAGTCTTTCACTGCATTCCTTTCCGGGGATTTGACTGGGCGTGTGACGCCCTCTACAGCCAAGCACGTGGAAAAGGATGACTTAGAGCGTTACCTTGAGCTGCCCCAAGAAACGGACAAAGACATTTGTGTGTTGACATGGTGGAAAACACATGCATCTATGTACCCCAACTTGGCTTTAATGGCGCGGCAGTACTTATCTATGCCTGCTACCTCTGCTGCATGCGAGCGTTTGTTCAACAAAGCGGGGCGAATGCATGACGGGTTCAAGAAGAACACCAAGGAAGATAGCCTAGAGGATGCCTTGTTAGTCTCATGTAATTGTTGAATTATGTATGCGCGAGGAATATGGTTGTCACAAGTCTATATAAATTGTAAGAAATGGTTGTCTTAAACCTGTTTTCATCCATATTGTGCATTTAATGTTCATTTGGTGGACTCGCACTGGCCATGCGATAAACCATTTGGCATTACTTGTCACATCATATGTGAAAAATGTTACTGCATCGGAATTTGTTTCCCTGTGATGGCAAGTGTCTTTTTTGAGCCGGAGGGCTATAAACTCACATACGTTGCTTGTGGCACTTGCCGGAGGGACCAAAAGCTTTGCTAAATTGTATGGGATAGACTGTAAAGTACTAAATATGTGTGCAACGGGCAGAAAGTATGGGAAGTGAAATGTACGTATCTATTGTATGGGATCCAAGCATGAGTAGGCGCAATAGAACTAGTAGAGATGTAAAAATTTAATTCGCAATACAAATTTCCCCCAAAATGCGCAATTTGTATCAATTTGCATGAGTACTTCGAGTACTTGTTGGAGTCGCGAACCCAACGAATCCAACGGAACCAAAAATTTAGAAGTACTCATGTACTCGGTTCCGGACCCTGGAATCACAGGTACTCGCTGGATCCGAACCCTAGAATCACAGGTACTCGCTGGATCCGAACCCTAGAATCACAGGTAATCGCTGGATCCGAACCCTAGAATCACAGGTAATCGCGGGGTCCGGACCCTAGAATCACAGGTACTCGCTGGATCCGAACCCTAGAGTCACAGGTAATCGCGGGATCCGAACCCTAGAATCACAGGTAATCGCGGGGTCCGAACCCTAGAATCACAGGTAATCGCGGGATCCGGATCCTTTTTTTAGAGGTACTCACTTGTTCCGGATCCTAAAAAATCAAGTACTCATGGATCCGCACCCAACAAAAAAATGGCGGATCCAGTCCCTGGTCGAAATAGCAACATGGTGCCAACTGCCCTAAATAGGGTTTGATATTAGTTTCTCATAAACCGGTGAATTCGATAGATATTAATTTCCGTGGTAGTCCAAAATGCCGAAATACTGCGCGGTGCATAACCTTCGCTTGTTGCTCCGATGTAATCGTCTTCGTAACCGGCTCAACAATCGTCCCTTTCGTAAGCATAAAGACGGGCACCATCATAGCATCGTACCTATCGCACTCGGGAAGGTCGGTAATCAAGTCTAGCGATACATGTTTGATAGGTATGGTGGTGTGGCGATTAGCCTTCTACAGCTAACTGCTAGCACAAATTTGTTTTGTTTTGTCGGTGTTCTGTTGCTCCTTGATGTCAGTATGGTGGTGCAAATGGGAGAAGATGAGAAAATATCTCACTGCTTGTACTTAAGCAGTATATGTTGTAAGTGAACAAAGGAATTGTTAAAATGAATATGTCACCTCTATTGCATTGGGCTTAAATAGGTTTCTGCCCATATAGCTTACGCCTGCTTGCCTTGCTTACGTGTCAGGCGTTAGGGCTTTCCAACCGTCGTCAACAGTCTAGTGACGCGGCTCGTCTAGCATGGAGAATCACGACGCGGCTCATTCTGCATCGGAAACCTCGCTTAAGGGTCCGAATCGAAATTGAGAGCATAAAGATCGAGAATCATGATTAATTCAAATTTATATATCGAGAATCGTGATTAATTCAATCTTAAAGATCGAGAATCTTGATCAATTCAGTGAATAAAGATCGAGAATCGATATAATGTATCAAGAATCGCATCACTAGATCTGATTTTCATTCACGTAAAGATCGATGCACATGATAATTCAGGTCATAATTATCGATGCATATGATAATTCAACCTCTAAAAGATCAATGCATTTGATAAATCGCGGCTCTAAATATCAATGCATTGATAAATCGCGGCACAAAATATCAATCCATTTGATATTTCGGACGCTAACGATCAATGCATCTGATAATTCAGGCGCTCAAGATCGAAATCTTATAAATCGAAAATAAGTACTAGGTTTAAGAAAACTCATAAAAAGTTATGTGCATTTAGTAAGTTAATCACTCCTTCATTGTTGTAATGCCTAGCTCACAACCAAAATCATGATGTCGTGAATGGGGAGGGCACAATGCAATAGCTCTTCAAGGTTGAGACCGGTGTGCACGTTGGAGACATGACGCATTATTCAAAATACGTAAATTACATTCTATCCCCATACAACCCAGCAAAAAAACGTGCTACAAACCCCTCACCCATTGCAGCACATTTAACGTGGGTTTTACCCTGCCCACTACATGTTGTCGTGTTTGGGATCATTGGGGTTATAGGAATAATATATAATCGCTCAAAATCAGTAGAGAGAAGGTCTAACAATTAAAGTGAATTGACGGGCGCGATAGCTCCCATTGCCATCTCTCGTTGTGGTGCCAAAACGATGTATTGCCATGTTGCTGATAGCCTAGACCATGGTTGCGAATAGTAGGACCATGTGGTGCTAAAGAAGTGTCCCAAAATGATGCGCTGCCACATAGGTATCCCCAAATCGTTCGTTGCCAGACAATTATCCCAGAAGATGAGCGCTTTCTAGGAACTCAGTTCACGTTGTCTCCTCTCGAGGAACAGTGCACGCAGACAAGCAACACATACACACACACACACACACACACACACACACACACACACACACACACACACACACACACACACACACAATGCAAATACAATGCAATGAGAGTAGTGGAGAGATTGTAAGTGCTTGTTACGGAACGAAACAAAACATATGAAAAAATAAAATTACATACCGGGGTTCAAGGAGGTTGGATGATCAATGACGTGGGACCAACCTAATATTTAGAAGTTAGTGATGAGAATGAAGTCAAGCCACATTAGAGGGGGGTTACTAAATCTAGCTCAAGTGTTCTTGAAGACCATCAAAGAGCTCTCCAAAATTGACTCAGACGTGTTCTTCTTGAGGTGAACATGCATCCTACCTACAGCGGAAAGCAGACGCTTCACGCCGGCGGATGAAGCAGGGAGTGCATGATGAGTCCGTGCCATGTTGTGTAGGTGAGGCAACATCTGTGCGTGGGACTTCCACCACATACACAAGTCAAAATCGCGCCCATCGTCGCAATGAGTTGGGACCTGCGGAAGCCGAAGATACTCCTCCACTTCCAAAAGTTGCTTGCGCTCAACCACCGCCGGAGAATCTGTCTCGGTTGAATCCACGGTCGCCGGACCAGACATGTCCTCGTCCTCGGTTGACGGCATCAATTGCAGCATACCAGCAAGTCCAAATAGCTTCACCTTCTTCAAAGCTCCAACATGGCGAGGGCGTGCTATAATGGCATGGTCTGGGACTTCCGGATCAATAGCCCAATTGTCTTTGAACGCTCCTCGAAGAAACTTATATGCTCTCGCCTTCATTTGACGATTTGCCCCAGAAAAATCAAAGATTTTCCACCTGCATCAAGCCATAGCACTCGTGATTAACGGAAGAAGTGTTATCATTATATTATCAACAAGTGACAAAAACCACATGTTATCATACGAAAGCTTATGGTTGATTGCCTGAATTAATTCAAATATAATCATCGATTTAATACACTGCATGGGGGACAATTTACCTTGGGTCAAGTGCGCAAGCAATAAGGGCGTCCTCTTCGTAATGGCTGGGAATATTAAGCAATCGGCGATCCACGGCTTCTCTTAGAGGTTTCCGGCATATGACAACGTCCTCATTCAAGTCGAGCCATTGTTATAACATGAACATAGTTATAGGAAATTAAATGAATATAAACAATTTGATTTTACTAGCCACTGTTATAACATGAACATAGTTATAGGAAATTAGATGAATATAAATAATTTAATTTTACTAGGGATTGTGAGGATAGAGCCCATGTTACCTTCACACGGTGCACTTCGTCGTCGATCACAGCGACGGCATTTGCATTGTCGCTCCATCCTGCTACCAATACTCCGAACATTGGCAAAACACTTGAAAGCGGAGGTGGATTCTAAGCAAAACTTCATGGAACGTCGCAAAACACTTGAGGTGGATTCCATCACTTTCAACATCTGTGCCACGGGCCCAAGGGACACTCACTATGAACACCGACAAAAGAAACCAACGATTCAAGAATGATTGTAAACAGTGGTATACATCATTACAGACCACCAACAAAGCCGCAAAACCATTGGCAAAGCATGTATGATAAAGAATTACAGGTAACACACGCGCGCGCGCACACACACACACACACACACACAAGGGTGGAAAGCAAACAATTCACGTAACAGGAGAGAGGATGATGTACGCATTGTAGGGAAAACAACGCATGTGTTTAGGGCAGGAGGGTCGCTACCAGCTGGTATGCGATTGCCATCTCATCGTCGCTCATCTGGTGGTCTTTAAAAGTTGTTCCATCGTCGTTGCTGGCACAGTCCATGGGTGCCAATGAGTTGTACTTCCGAAGAGCTGCCTTGTTGACACCCACCCATTGCAGTATGGGAATGATATAGCCCCAACGAGTTTTCACTGCCCGGGGTGGCTTGCTGACCTTCATCTTCATGCTGACCATGATGTCCTTGAGCTTATTCCATCCTTTGGTTGAACGGTGCAAGTGTGCCGACATGCCTTTCACCTGCCACAAGCAAGGAAGTAAATTAAAGACAACAAAACATTTAGCACATAAGCAATACGAGAGCGGGTGCGCATACCTTTTTGATAATCTCGCAGACATTACACTTCTCTAGAGCATCCGTAAGAGCATTCGAGAGACGATGATCCACACACGGGCCACCCTCGAAGTCTTGGAATGCCTTCACCGTGTTGCTTCCTTCGTCGATGACTACGCCGAATGCTTCTTGGCCAACTGTATCCACTCCTTGATCATGGTCGTACTCACCCACACCAAAGCGGGCCAACTTTTCCTTGCAAGCGATGAATTAATTGCCTCAGCAGTGTGATCAACCTGCCGACAATAGGCATCGACAATTGAATGTTAAAAAAAGTTTAAATAAACCCACAACTCTCAGTCTTCACAACAAGTGCATGGCAACTCACGTCACTGAAGGATCTGCAGAGGGTGAGCTTTTCTTGCAAAGCCCAATCATTGTCGATCCAATACGCGAGCACGGCGAAGAGGGCGATTCCGTTCTCGCCCCAGATGCCAGCTGCCAGAGCGACGGACATGCCCTCCGCACGTAAACATGTAATATCCTCCTGAGGACCAAATATTCAAGCACTACATATCAGTTTAGAAACTCAACGGCACAACGATTTGATTTTTTCTACACAACACTAGGCCAGTTCGTACCTTCACTTGTTTTTGACACTCAATAGACATGTCCATGACGATCTTATTGACGGTGGAAGCAGCCGGAGGGGAGTATCGGCCGTGTGTTATGGTTTTAATGAAGTCACGAAAGGCCTTGTCGTCCTCCGGCATTGAATGTGGACGGCAGCTTTTCACAATCCACTTGGCACATGCTTTGTCGAACTCTTTCTTCGAAGCAGGGTGGAGCTTGGTGACGACGTTAGTAGGGGCGGCGGGTTTGACACCATTGGTGGGTTGGGGTTGTTGCCCGAGGCGGATCTTCCCGACCGACACTTGCACATCAAGTCAGCAATACATATAGTAGAACCTAAGTGCTAAAAATAATCGAGACAAAAGCGATCGTAATCTTATCATTGATGTCAAGCATGTGTCGGGAACGTCGCAGTTGAGGGTATTATCATCACAAGCAAGTTCGACATAAAAGTGTCGGGATGAGGGCTCGGTGAGCCTGCAGGTTGGTGACAAAACGCAGTTGGGCGCGACCGAAATAACTCCACGTCCACGGAAGCGTTCACTAACGTACTCGAATGATGTCTAACAAGGTGGTTCCAAATATTGGTAGTGTTGGGTGCTAATAGTTGTTCATGTCAGAAATTACAAATAGTCGTTGCCTTGCCGTGCCTGTCTTGAAACTTCGGAGAACAAAACTTCCACACTCGAGATATCTTCGAGTGCTTTATGGCATGTCTTGGCGCAGGCGAGCCACCGTCTAGATAAATGGTGTCATCTGATGACACCCCCTCGTCGACAACGGACTCCCCATTGCGCACCTCGGCGATTTGCACAGGTTTGGACGGTGGCCCCAAGGCAGCGCGACCGTCCAAGTAGGCTTGTATCTTTGCCTTTGATGCATCGTCGGATAGATGCGCGACCGGCTCGGTGGTGCCACTTCGCCCGTCAAGCCCAGTCCACCGCACCTTGTAGAAGTCGGCGCCCTTCTTGAGAATATGGGCGACGATCTCATGGACGGCATACTCGGACTTACCCGCGTCATGATTTGCGAAGTTCCGCGGGGTGCGTAACGGACCGTCAGCGGATCCTTGGGCTTTGAGCGTCGGTGTGAAACCTAAAAGTTGCTTGACGGGTCTGCCGCGCTTTCTACGGAAACTAATAGACATAGTGAGATCAGTGTTTTCAGATACCAGTACGGAAAATTATTTTCCATATACGCGAATCTTCATATATATTTTCGGCTCCTCCGTGTTTATTCTTGGCAGACGGTTTATAGTTTATACAACACATAATTACTTAACTGCATGAGCAACATTCATTTTATACATTCAACATTCTTGAAAAGCACGCGGATGACATCATCGAGTTTCAGCTGCCGCCGGTTCATACATTCAAAAACATACCTATGAATATATTGGACAGACAAAACGCTTCCCGGGTCTTTCCAAGAGCGAGACATCGCATCCGTCGATCAAAATCTTCGTAACCAAGGATCCCTTTCTGGACCGTCATCGGCGTCGATCCACCTCGTCACCACGTTTCATCTAAGCATGGCAACGAGACCATGATCCCTTTTATGACGCATACGAGTTGCTGATTGGTCAATCCATGAACCCTTTCTCGGCTCGCGTTGGCCGTTGATATATCACGGAACCAACGGTGGCCATATATGCATTTTATTATGAGTATAGTATTGATAATGCAATTCTGTTTGAACACCTTCTCATTATTTTCGTCATTATAGATGACTTAAAAACATTCGACGTGTGTGTGAATTGGAATTTTTCATTCATCTGCTAGATTTTTATATGGTCAGTGTAGATATAAAGCGAATTGCTATTTGATTTAAGCTCGCGCGGGATAGAAGAATGAAACAAAGGTAGAAACTATAAATAAATATTGATGCATATGATAAATCCCGGGCTAAATATCGGTGCACCTGATTAATCGCGGACTAAAGATCGGTGCATATGATAAATCGCGGCAGTAAAGATTGGTGTATCTGAAAAGTCAAGCCTATAGATATCAACGCATTTGATAAGTCAAGCCTACAAATATCGACGCATGTAATAATAAGTCAAGCCTACAAATATCGACGCATTTGATAAAAGTCAAGCCTTTAAATGTCGATGCATTTGATAAGTCAAGCCTTAAAGATCGATGCGCATCCGATAAATGTAGTGCCAAAATATCGATAATTGATCAATTCCAGAAAACGCCGATGCATCGATTACTGATCATGAATCGATCTCTGATTCGGACCCTTAACCTCGCTTAGGCGCGTCTTCTAGCTAGTTAGATTAACCGTGCGTACTTGTACGTACCGGGAGGTACTGGTCGTGCAGTGCGCATCAGAACCCTTAGAACGTGCAGTAGCGACGTACCCACGTTGTACTTCCGTCCGATGGAAAAGCACGAATTGGAGTTAGTAACGACTACTTGTACAATGTCATGTTATGTACTGTTGCAAGAGTGTACTCGTCAGAGTGGGTACGTCATGAGGAAGAGGAGACGGCAAGGCTTGTGCCCCGCTTAAGCCCTTGCATCATACATCGATGTATTCATGGGATCATCATGCATTTGCCGCATCAGTCGCATCAATGCGTCCATGAATTAGTGCCATCTCTAATCAACGCACCCATGAATTTGTGCCTTATTTAAGTCAATGCGTCCATGAACTAGTCCCTCAGTGAATTAATCGATGCATCCACGAATTAGTACATGATTAATCAATGCATCCATGTCGCATCGATGCATCCCATTTGAAATTTCTAGAACATATTACTCTATAAGTCAATAGCAACGCAGTATTGTTAAGCCATATTCACGGCTACCATTCGGTAGTAATCATCCGGCTCGCCATTGCATTGAAATTGTATGTGCTAGGAGACGGATGTTGATACATCAACGTAGTCGCCCCGCATTACCCGCATCAATGCATTCATGAATTGGTGCCCTACTTCATGAGCTCGTTCATGAATTAGTGCCATATTGTCTATTTGTGCAAGGGGTCACATGTGACCCCTTACAGAAAATGTGTTTTTTTTATGTATCTTTTGGCATGATGCTGTGCCCCCCTCGAATAGTTAATCTACAAGGCCATCTCGATTCAGTACAAAAAAACAATTGAAATCGGTGGGAGTTAGTGAAGTAGAAGTAGTGAAGTAGAGAACACATGTTGTACGGCCGGTACCTGTAGTCATGGTGTACGAGACGTGCGCGAATGATAAAAGCGGTACATAAATTTATTTCTGTTCTAGTTGACAAGCATCCTTACAGCAAAACAACTGAAAATATATCTCGGGGTCCAGGATGCTGTTTTGGGGTCCCAAGGATCCATGCTCTCTGCCGACACATCTAGTCCTGCTCACGGCGATTTTGGATAAGCATCAGTACCCAGGTACCTAATAGCACCTGTACATCGATATCAAATATCATTGGCATTGTCCGGTACCCGTACCGTTTTGATATTATTATATTGGAACCATTCTCGACCCGCGGGAGTGCGCTCGGCAGTACATCAGGTAAGGATTACATCATCAAATCGCGGCAGCTAGGAACATGATGACGACATAAATACTTACAAGAAAAAGCAGTGAAGGCGACCAAGCAAAAAGAAGAAAAGAGGAAAAAACCTAAGCCCGAGAAACACGAAGGCATGCCACCGCATCAGCACTGCCCTCTTGAAAAGCGTCGCGGAGATAGGAACCCACAGTGCCATGAGTGAACATGATGACGATATTAAATTATTGGCTGAAAATTTGACGTACAGGTACGGTACCCGTACCCTAAGAAATATCGAATGTTTTTACACTCCTCCACAAAAGTCCGGACAAGATTTCGCACCTTCGCATGTAGAAAATGTAACCATGCGTCGATTTTATTGACAAATCTCCTGAAATCCCAGGCAATGCTTTTGCGCGCAAAATGGAATGCGCCGACAACTACGAGGGGCGAATTCGAGCACTGCCGGGCTTGTGTACTTGGGGTTATCGCGCCCGCACCCGTGGGGCACGCTCTTTCAAACAGTCGCCGTGCTAGTTAGACGAAAATAGTAACGCCGCAATGTGAACGCTGATGCGACGGTCGCGCAAATATAATGCATAGGCGACGGAGGGAGGAAATGTTGGGCAGGCCGCTGTGGGGGAAACGCACGAATCCCGTATGTAGACTTGCCACCGATATGCGCACAACCCAAGGGCAAGTCGGCCGCTTTCGGCCACAATGTTCAAGCGATCATAACTTACTCAAATTTGGTCAAAACTATTTACAACAAGTACCGTTGGACGCGTCTTTTCAGTGCGCGTCAAACACACCTACTTCGGAGTTTAAACACCCACAAATCGATTTTTTTAATTTGCAAATTATTCCGGCAAAGCTGAGCCGCAGTGCCAAGCAACACCCATCGAATTCGGCTCACCTCATGAGGCGATTTGTGCGGGGTTTGTCGATATATGTTTACCAATTCTTCATTCATATTATTGACTTTCCGAGCCTAATGCCCGACGCGTGCCACGCGTGGGGCGAGTGTGGTTGGCACAAGCACATACCCAAGCATTCCAAACACCACCGTCAACGTGATGCGTCCCTGGCGGCCAACTTGGACCTCGCCCCTCCCCTAAGCCAATCGCCCTCGCATGTTTATAGCGTGCAGTGTTTATACAAACCTGCGTCATGTGCGTTTTTGCTCGCTTGCTTTCCAAAAATTCACCCGTGCCAGCGGCGTGAACTTCAAGTAGTGGATGCCGATAGGGAGCCAAATATGGAAAAGCGGCAGGGCCGCAACATCGACCCATTTATTTCCAACGGTCACCAACGCCCGGCTACTTTCAAGCTCCACAACTACACAGAGAAGTCCCCCTTGACTCTTTTTCGAGCACTTTTCCTACAGATTTATTGGAGACATCCGCCACGGAGATGACTCGGCGTGGGCTGGAGCTCGGGTTCGGCGCAAGATGGGAGGCCACCCATGGGGAGGTGTGGCAAATTTTCGCTTACAACATGGCGATACTGATATGCCACACCGGAGGGCCAAAGGAGGACATGTGGCTCCCTCTTCGGAATGAAAAGTATAAGGGTGCATTCCACACTGCGCCCGACATGGGGCAATACGGCGTCACGTACGCAAGGTTTTGCCGCATGATGCGGGCGTTTGCGCTCCCCACCTATGGGGATAGCATGGACCCATTCGACTTTGTGCGCCGGTTTATCGAGTCGTGGAATCGACGAATTGCCAGCCAACTTTCTCCCGGTCCGCTTTTGACGGTGGACGAATCCATGGCTTTGTGGACTGGCAAGCGAGACAAGGACGCAACTACCCAAGGTGAGCATGGTATGCCGGGATGGATGTTTGTGGGACGCAAGCCAACAAACCGGGGGCGCGAGTTCCACGCCACGGCAGATTGTGACACATGGTGTATTATATTTGTAGAGCCGTATGAGGGAAAGCATCGCATGGCGAAGAAATAGTTTGTGGATTAATGGGGGGAGAACCCATCAAAGTGTATTCGTTGTGTAAAGCCGTGGTTTGGATGTGGGCGGTATGTCATTGCCGATGCCGGCTTTGCGTCTATCAAGTGTGCTGAGGGCTTGGTTGAGCACGGTCTCTACATGATAGGGAGTGTGAAGGGCGCCATCACAGGGTTCCCCCAAGTAGATGCTTTGACCAGCTTCATGTGAGGGGGGATAGGGTGTGTACATCGTCGTGCTTTCAGACCAGCAGCGGTCAAGAGTGGACTCTATTGGCACATGGCGATAAGGACAAGCAGCCCATGACTCTGCTAGGAACTGTTGGCACGAGCAACATGAGGGAGGCTATGCAGCGCGCCTACAGTGTTTTGAAGGCGGCTGGGACTTTCGAGGCGATGAAGTTTGTCATGGAGCAGTGGGCAATCCACTCCATCTACCGGCGGAACTTCAAGGCAATCGATATGCACAACTCCAAGCGCCAAGGGCCAACATGCTTTGAGGACACATGGAAGACCCACCGCTGGTGGATTAGGGAATTCCAGATGTTCATCGGTATGAGCGAGATCACCGCCTTCTTGCTGTGGAAGCGCTTCAAGCCTGGCCAACATCAATGCAACCCCGACTTCTTTCGGAGAATGTTGGTACATGAAATGATGTATCACCCCATTCGCATGCGCGAGATTGGTGAGCGCCATGCCCTTCGGTCCCACCGCCCCGTTGACTCCCACCACTTGCTGCTGAACCCGGTTGGAGAGACTTTGCGGGGCCGCTGCAAGCGCCGGATGTGCAGGTATTGCTCAAAAAAGACGCAGCACCATTGCGCATGTGGCCTTGGGGTGGAGGGACAGTTGTGCATGTTCATATGTAGCCCTGCGCAGAATCCTGAGTGCTTTGCCAAGCACAATGCTAGCAACTTACCTTCCAACAAGCGGTATCTTGCCGTGGCACAGCAATGGGTGGCACGGAAGACTGCAAAGGAGACTTGAAAGGTAGTTTATGGATCTAACTCAGCTTTATGTGGCAAGAGCTCAGCTTAGGTAGTAAAATCAAGCACGGACAGCAACAAGAAAAATTGTAACTAACTAAATGATGGCAAATCTTCTCTCTATTTTGCACCATGTTCTTATATCGTGTATCTTGCATTATGGGCTACTTGTATGCGCATTTTGGAGTCATTGTGAACCAGTCATGGGGCACACTTATGCATGAGATGACTCCTAATGTTGAAAAATGGGAGGGGTCACATGTGACCCACTACGAAATCCGCCACCAACCATATGAAATCACTGAAACTTGCCACCATTTCTAAGTATGATGTTTATTGAAAAGTTCGAATGTGTGTGAACCAGTCTAAGCCGATACTGAGGCCGATGGATGTAGTTCCAATCAATTCCGTGAAAGACTCTGCCAAGCGCTATTTCTTGCCGTCGGAAGTGGCTAAGACCCATGATTACATTTCATCATAATGGCCTTTGTAATGCTCACAACCGACCTCTGTCTTCTATCATAGATCAAACATGCCTTGAGGAGCAACATACTACATAATTGGTGAATTCTGAGATTATCTACATGTGCTCGCCTCGGATGGGGGAAACCGAATGGGAGGGGTCACATGTGACCCCTTCCACGCGCAAATAGACAATATATTATCAGTGCGTCAACAAATACTTTCACCATTTAATCGATGCATCCACTACCAATTACTTTCACATTTGATCGACGCATTCACGAATTAGAAGCCTATTTCATCGATGCGTTCACAAAATTGAAATTGTTTAAAACAAAAGCACAATTGACGAGTTGCGGTCTCTGGGCCCTCCCTGCTTTACACCGTGAACCACTAATTCCGACCTCTCCATTGGCGATACCTTGTAAAACATACACGTTAAGATGTTTTTTTTTTTTTTTTTCTATATGTATTTTTTGCATACAAAATTAGGTAAAAAGTGTCGCTATTCTCCACGATACGCGGCATGCTCCAGCCCCGGCGGGGACGCTCATCAGCTAGGCTAGTCAGATTGTGTTGGTCGAGTCGGATCAGCCTGACATATGCTTATGTGCGACTCCGGTCGTGCCGAAGCTAGGGGGGAAAGGTAGGCGAAAACCCCCTCGCTCAGGTCGTCGCCGGTCCCTACTCGGTTCATGCACATCCCCGTCCGAGATAGGAGTTGCTCCTCGGTCCCGTCGCAGCTCGCCACCTAGCCTAGTCTTCTCTCCTCCTGTGGTTGCTCGGAAGAGAAAATAACTAGGCCTCAGACGGTGTTCGGCTAGCTCTCTAGCCCCCGTGTCAGATTTTTTCCCTTATTCCTAGTCCTTTCTCCGTCTGTTTCTAGTACATGTCTGATTGCGATGTGGCCGCCCGTACCCTCATACGGTGGTTTACGTTGTTAGAGCGCCGCATGTACGAGCAGTGTGCCGTTACGATAACCCTAGGCCCACTAGTTGAGACAGCCTGTCGATAACCGGGTACCCACTAGGGGGGGGGGGGGGGGGGGGGGTAGAACACATGGATCAAGTCGCGGCTCCTTGAAATATGGTGGGTACGGGCATAATAAATGGTGGGTAATTCTTTTTCTAAAACCCCCCGTACCGGTTTTTTCCGGCGGCGGGTGATTCTAACGACCTCCGCCGCGAGACCGTGCCGCTCCTTCGGTTGTGACCCTCCTCCATCCTGCGTAGCTTCTAGCCTCGACTCCAAGGAGACTTAAAACTCACAGGGCTGGCGACTGCTAGCGAGCGCCGTGCCCTAGCGCCTTCCAAGTTGCCTGCCGCCAGCTCCAACACCCTCGTCCCGCCGCTGATCCGCCCGTACCCTTCTTCGTAAAACACATTTCGCACACGCCGCCCCCGCTCCGTTGTCGGGAGAGTATCCGTGAGTATTGAGTCACGAAAAAACATATCGGACTGGCCGAGCGGGATACCCATGGTATGGTGTACGGATATTATGATTTTCCAAAACCTTCCGTACATGGCTTCCCGACAACTCCCGATCCCGCGGATCGAAGCTGCCGGTACCTCGTTTAGCCCCCCACATTGCCAAGCCCGGCACGGCTACAAGGTTACCAACGCCCACCGCGTGAAGGTAGAGGTAGGTGCCGACGGGCCTGCAAGCGCACCCCTTCCCGGGGCCGCCGCCGCTGCGCCGCCGGTAGGCGTCCATTCACGAATTAGGAGAATAATAAAATGGATGATGGATCTAAGCTTAACACATACTGCATTTGAGACTAATGCGGAGGCTTAGCCGCGCCGCCTTGGTACGTTGACGTGTAACATGTTTGCGTGCAGTGGTGTACCGCCCGTTTCATATTTGGCCACCAAAATGTCCGGGTTGTTGTTGTCAATAGTCTTATTAAAATACTCGGTTGTCTCGCGGTCGGTGTATCGTGGAGGTCGTACACTACTCTTTATCGCAATGCAGAAAAGTCTGGGATATACTACAATCTTCTTCCATGTGCGTACACGAGTCCATTAAGCAAAGATTTCCGGGAGAGCTGCTATCTATCATTGTCATATGCGCACCCAGTTTCCGCGTGAAATATAGAGTCGGGAAGTAACCAAGATTCCAAGGAAATGATTTGTTCGTGTGTCTCGTATTTTGCTTCGTCGTTGGTCCAATCGCGTCATCTTTGTAGCTTTTGCAATGTGTGACGAGTACAGTCCTGCAACAGTACATTGCAGGACATTGTACAGGTACTCGTTACGAATTCCAATTCGTGCTTTTCCACAGGACGGACGTATACTCGTGGGTACGTCGCTACTGCAATATTGTAATGGTGCTGATGCTACAGTACGACCAGTACCTCCCGGTACGTACAGATATGCATAATTAATCTAACTAGCCAGATGACGCGCCAGAACGAGCTCTCCAATGCAGAAGGAGCCGCGTCGTGAAACCCAATGCTAGGCAGGCCGCGTCTCGAGGCAGATGACGACGGTTGAACAGCACTAACGCCTGACACGTAAGCATAGCTTGCAGGCGTAACCAGTCTGGGCTGAAACCTATTTAAGCCCAGTGCAGTAGAGGGAGGTGACAGAACCTTTTAACAATTCCTTTGTTCATTTACAACATCTACTGCCCAAGTACAGCAGTGAAACATCTTTCATCAATTACCTCTCGACAACATCAATTGCAATCTTACGACACAGAGCTAGACAGACTAGAACAGATTTGTGCTAGCGTTTAGCTTTCAGAGGCTAACCGCCACACTGGTTTCGGAGCTCTTTGGTCGACGCACGCTTTCGTTCGCTTATTGAACTGCTCGACGTTGTTTGATTGAGTTGAGATGGCTTCTCTTGGACCTGGTCATTACGTGGTGTTGGTAATTCACGTTGGAGGAACTAAACGGTCGGATTTGAAGTTGGTGTTTCAGCGTGAGCCTCGTACTGGTAGAACTTGGTTCCCTGCTGGCTCTGTCTTACCCAACGAAGAGCCTGTCGACGCTGCTATTCGCGAATTACACGAGGAGACCGGTCTTGTTTTGACACCGGATGATTTGACGCTGTTGAGTGGTGAACCTGTGAACGTTACGCTACCTCAAGGACGACAGCTTGTTTCCGTGTACTCTGCGTCTATTCCTGTCCTGTTTGCTACGAGCAACTTACGTACACCTGCTCAGGTCGAGCAGGTTGTTTTGGAACAGTCGACAGTTAATCCGGATGGCACTTACGTCGTCCCGGAAATCATCAACACTGACGGTCTGACACTTACGCCTGCACAGACTGGGTTACTTCGTGCTGAGAAGCACAAGAGTGATTTACTTCACTTTGGTTACGTGACTCAGTGGGAATCTTTCTATCGAGCAATGACACAACATGTTCCAGTCATGCATGAAGACACGTCTATCCCGAGACAGCTCCACATGTACCCCCGGTTTACAACGGTCGACTCTGGTTCTGTCTGGCTGCTGATTGTTGGACACATCAACCGACTGACTGGAGTGGGACCTACAGATTTACGAGTGGGAATGCCGATGCCTACCCACAACTTGGCAGGACTATCAGTGACTCTTACGGAGACTCAGCGTAAGGCTGCCATTACTTCACCGTACCAGAATGGTCAAGACCCACCTGTACTGGAGGATTGGCTCGAAGCTCAGCCTCAGCGTTTTGTAATGCTTGGGATTGCAGCTGACTCGTACGATGCAGTGTTCTGGGTTACTTCACAGTTTTCTGGACTCCTTGGTGGATGGTGGTTGAACCGGAAAAATCATCCTCCAATTCCATCTACGTACAACGAGCTTGTTGCGGAGATACGCAAGTCTACGTTTCTTCCGAACATTCAGGATGACGCAATTAAAGCTTTGCTAAGTTTTACACAGAGCAACACGATGAGTTACGCGCTTTTTACTAAGAAGTACAACGACTACTTACGCCGTTCTCGTCAAGACCTGACAGCGGAGGTACAGTGTGTACGCTTCATTACTGGTCTTGCAAACGTGGACCTCCAGAGACTGGCTAGATCACACCGAGCGCAACTAGGTTACCAGATTACGCTCGCGGAGCTACAAAACTTTCTGAATGACGTCGTGACAGACTCGCCGGAATTAGGCAATGCAAGGTCTGCTGCTGGACCATCTACCCAATCCTCTCGCAAGCGCAACCTTGAAGACCCTTTTGAGGAAGCCTCTAACGTCTGGAAACGTAACAAGGGTGGCCGAGGACGAGGCCGCGGACGTGGACGTGGAGGTGGTAACAATGGTGGTCGTGGTGGCAACAATGGTGGACGTGGTCAACCATCCGGTCGCGAAGATTTTAATTCAATCGCAAATGCAATGACAGCTGAGGAGCGTAAGCGACACATGGACGAAGGACTTTGCTTCAAGTGCCACAAGAAGGGACACCGTTTGTTCCAATGCCCGGAGTTCAAAGGCAAGGCACCAATGCAACCTAAGAAGCAATGATGGTGGCAAGGCTGTTCTACAAATGAACTGGAGCAGCCGGCTACATCTACTGTTCATTCTGAGACACTGCTAGCGACAGAGGTCGTCGATAAACTTTCGGCATCTCCATCGACTACAGTTGCGACACCTGTAACGCAAGTAGCAGGTCGTCGTCGTCAGACTAAGCAGAGACAGAGTCGTAAACCTGTAACCAGACGTTCAGTTGATTGGAAACTGGTTGACTCAGTCTTTGACCCTCTGCATGCACGATTCAACTTCACGTTGGAAGGATGTGCTGATGATGAAGGTCTTAACTCGCACGGTGACTTACCTCACTGTTCGCCGAGTGACTCGATTCTAGACAGAGACTTAACAGGAGAGAGGGTGTTCATCAACCCACCCTGGGAGTTAGCTGAGCAGATTGCGCAGCATTTTGAGGATTGTCGTCGAACATCTCCGACATCTACGATGGCTGTATTTGTACTACCGAAGTGGGCGAAATTTACTCAGGTGACTAAGCACTGGAAACTCTATCAAGAATTCCCAGCAAGGACACAGCTTTTTACACGTCAGTCACTGGAGAATCCAGCGCAACAGGAGGTGGTTGCTCCAGCCCCTTGGCCTGTACAGCTGTGGTTAGTCGACGCAGATTGTGCGTTTAACGACTCACCAGAACCTACAGCACCTGATCAACCCGACTCGGTACCTGTACCAACAGACGACTCGGAACAGTCCATCGCTACGCTGCGACAATTTTCTTCGACAGCTACAGCCCTACTGACTGACCTCACGGAAGCTCGCCCGTTAATTCGAACTGAGCTGACTGTGAAAACTCCTGATGGCGGACACCACATTTCTGGATTAGTGGACTGTGCTGCGACACTTGATTTTGTGTCAGAGGACTTTGTACGACGCTTTGCTTTACAGACTCGGAAGTCTGCCAGTAAAACCCCAGTTCGACTCGCTAATGGACAACGAGTGACTTCTACGACAGTCTGCGACGTCACTTTTGAGCTGGCTCGACACGAGTTTCACCGGACTTTTTATGTCTTACGTGATTTACGCACAGCTGATTTAATCCTGGGTTTACCATGGCTTGATGACGAACAGGCCTCTTTACAATTTGGTACAACCAGAATTTTTACACTAATGGACGGCACAGCTGTGGAGACTACACTCGAGGAACGACGCCCTGAGTGTCTACTCCTGTCGTCTACGAAAGTTCAGAAGCTCATGCGCAAGACGCGCCGCAGCAGAGGACGTCATGCTGATTTTTACGTCATTGAACTTACGTCAGTCGCTGAACAAACGACAGACTTTCACACTGGAGAGGAACTAACAGCAGAACAACGTGATAACTTCCGGTCTTTACTCTTTGATGACTTCCCGGAGTTACTGCGACCTGTCGACTCTCCACCTGTAAGCCGACAGTGGGATCATCCCATTGAAACAATTGGCCCGATGCGACGTCAACGTCTGAACAGATTGTCACCCGCAGAGCGCGCTGAGCTTAATCGACAGCTTAAAGACGCAGTGGAAGCTGGGTTGATACGCCCCAGCTACAGTGAATTCGGCTCGCCAATTCTTTTTGTGCGAAAAGCTGATGGCTCGCTACGTCTTTGCATTGACTACCGCGGTCTTAACGAGGTTACGCGTAAAGATGCTTACCCGCTACCGCGTGTGGACGACACACTGGACGAACTTAAGGACGCGAACTTTTACACACACCTCGACCTCGCTTCTGGATTCTGGCAAGTTCGAGTGCGTGATCAGGACGTTCACAAGACGGCTTTTCAGACCCCTGATGGCTTAATGGAATGGGTCGCCATGCCGTTTGGCCTGTGTAATGCACCAGCTACATTTCAGAGGATGATGAACGACATACTTCGCGACTTTTTACATAAGTTCGTGACAGTCTACCTGGATGACGTCTGTATCTACAGTCGAACTCTGGAAGAGCACCTGGAGCACCTGCGTCTAGTGCTACAGCGATTCAAGGAGGAAGGGCTGAAATTGCGCCTTAAGAAATGCTTCTTCGGATTGCAAGAAATGGAGTATCTGGGCTACACTGTGTCAGCCGGAAAAATTTCGGTTTCCACAAAGAAAGTCGAGGCCGTTGCAGACTGGCCAGTGCCCAAGACGCAGAAGGAGGTTCGCAGTTTCGTACAGTTCTGCAACTTCTATGCGAGATTCATACACCATTTTAGCGACCTTACGGCTCCATTGACGGACTTACTGCGGAAGTCCCAGCCACAGAAGGTTACGCTGACGCCTGCCTGTTTGGAAGCCTTCGAGACTCTCAAGTTACGGCTCATTTCCGCGCCATGCCTGATCCTTCCGGAGGTCGGCTCGGACGCGACGTTCACCGTAGCTACAGATGCTTCCACAGTGGGGATTGCAGCAGTCCTGTTGCAAGACCAAGGAGGCGGTCTTCAACCAGTCTCTTACTGGGCGCGTAAGCTGAATCCAGCTGAGCGTGGTAACACTTACTCTGCGTACGACTTAGAAGCTTTGGCCGTATGCGAAGCTGTCAAGCATTGGAGGTGCTATCTTGAAGGCTGTTCTAAGTTCCTTGTCGTAACAGACCACGACACACTGCGGCACCTGCTCAGGCAACCGAACAACAGGCTGAACAAGCGGCAAGCAAGATACCTGCGGGATTTGCAACCGTTTGTGGGCTCGATGACACTTGCATATCGCAAGGGAGCTCTGAACGAAGCTGACCCGTTAAGCCGGCGACCAGACTTCGTACCTCAGGCCACAGTACCCTTATTTTGGGATGGCGAGGTTCCGTCAGATCGAGAATTACGACGGAAGTCCCAGCTGCTGTTTGAAGACGCACAGTTAAATTCACTGACTGTTGACGCGTTGCAGCTGAGCCCTGAGTTCGCTGATCTCATTCGCGAGGGGTTCTCACGAGATTCGTTTTATGGGGACGATGGTGAGTGGACAAGAGACAGCCGGATAGAAGCCAGAGACGGGTACTTTTGGCGTCTCAATCGCCTCTGTATTCCACAGAACTCTGAGCTCCGACTGAGATTGATCGCAGAGCTGCACGAAAGTTCGTCAGCCGGTCACAGAGGAGTTGCTAGCACTCTTGCTAAAGCACTCGACAGATTCTGGTGGAAACGAATCCGCCAAGATGTGAAAGATTTTTGTGAACGCTGCGTCGTGTGCCGACGAGCGAAGATTCGACCTCAGATGGCCGCGACTCTTTACCCGTTACCTGTTCCACCCAGACCGTGGCACACAGTTGGTCTTGACTACCTGACACACTTGCCTGAGAGCAACGGCTTTAACAGTGTGCTGATTGTAGTAGACCATCTAACTCGAATGGCCCATTTTCTGCCATGCACAGAGTCGATTACTGCCGAAGAAACTGCAACTTTGTTTTTACAGGGAGTCTACCGTTTACATGGACTGCCCCGAGTGCTGATCAGTGACCGCGACCCGAAATTTGTCAGCGCCTTCTGGCAGACATTGTGGAGACGCCTTGGAACGCGACTAAACATGTCTACCAGCCGACACCCAGAAACAGACGGACTGACAGAGCGCGTGAACAGCACGTTTCAGCAGCTTCTTCGTTGCTTCTGTTGCTATGATGGCTCCAACTGGTCGACACTTTTACCGCAAGTGGAGTTTGCGTACAACGCTTCGCGTGCACTTGGAATTGAGCACACGCCGTTCGAGGCTAACTTTGGTTTTTCTCCTGAGGAGCCTCCTGACCTGCTCTTCAGCATGCGACCATCGATTCCTTTTTCGCAAGACGCAACAGAACGGTTGAGATTGTTACAGGAAGTACACAGCTTGGTACGCTCAGTGTTACAACTACACAAGAACGAGATGCAAGCGCGCACAGAACCGTCTACAGCGCCACACTTCGCTAAGGGAGACAAGGTGTCAGTCGTCACAGCAAATCTTTTTCTGCGAGGACAGCCGAACAGGAAACTCAGAGACAGACAGCTTGGCCCTTTTTCAGTGGAGGAGCAGATTGGGAAACACAGTTACAGATTAAAACTTCCAGCGACAGTACGCTTACATCCTGTGTTCCACGTTAACAACTTAAGACCCTGCTCTACCGCTCTGCTACGGCCAGCTGTCCCGGTGACTGTCCCTGAAGGAGACGACGAGGAGTTTGACATCTCACACATCTCTGCTGTGTGCATCAAGTCGCTACCTGGGCGACGAGGCAAATATTTGCTCTTCATGACGCATTTCAGTGATGACGACATTCCACCTGTCTGGCACCGATTGAACGAGGTGCATCGAACAGTTGCGTTACAAGAATTCTTGGAGACGCCCCAATGGCGCAAGTTCGCCAAGACTCAGGCGTACATTGATTTTATGCACGCTCACCCAGCGCGCATTCCTGAGTCCCAGTAATTGCTTCAGTAAAGGAGCCAAGAACCACGGAGGTCTGCCTCGCGGCGACCTCATTGATCTGTCAAGAGGGGGAGGGTACGAGTGTGACGAGTACAGTCCTGCAACAGTACATTGCAGGACATTGTACAGGTACTCGTTACGAATTCCAATTCGTGCTTTTCCACAGGACGGACGTATACTCGTGGGTACGTCGCTACTGCAATATTGTAATGGTGCTGATGCTACAGTACGACCAGTACCTCCCGGTACGTACAGATATGCATAATTAATCTAACTAGCCAGATGACGCGCCAGAACGAGCTCTCCAATGCAGAAGGAGCCGCGTCGTGAAACCCAATGCTAGGCAGGCCGCGTCTCGAGGCAGATGACGACGGTTGAACAGCACTAACGCCTGACACGTAAGCATAGCTTGCAGGCGTAACCAGTCTGGGCTGAAACCTATTTAAGCCCAGTGCAGTAGAGGGAGGTGACAGAACCTTTTAACAATTCCTTTGTTCATTTACAACATCTACTGCCCAAGTACAGCAGTGAAACATCTTTCATCAATTGCCTCTCGAGCTAGACAGACTAGAACAGATTTGTGCTAGCGTTTAGCTTTCAGAGGCTAACCGCCACAATACGCTACTACATTTAGTCCGATACCTTGGTATTCTATAAACACATACCCTACTGCAAATCCAGAAGCGCCGGCTAGACATCCCGTGTAACCATACCTTCCAAACTCCAACAGGTTATGGCCCCCCCACAATGTTACCCGGGATAGTCAGACCTCCGAAATACGGCAGCCCCAAGTTGGAGAAGAGCGTGCAACCCAGATACTCGCTCTGAAGTCAACACCGACGCTAGCCGCCCAAGGTCCCCCGTGGCCGCCCTAGGCTAGCAGTACCGCCTCCGCCACCCAAGGAGAAGAGCGTGCAACCTAGATACTCGCTTGAACTACCACTACCGACACCAACCGCCCATGGTCACATATGGCCGCCCTAGGTTGGTTGTCTACACCACCCTGCTCACAGCTCACCGATGCTATCGACTGGATCTGGTTTCAAAATCAAATTCAAACCGATTCGCGAAAATTCGGCCCGCGCGTACTTTAAATAGTACTGTTTTTGTTTTTTCCGAGGCAACGCCGCAACGCTCATCTGACAAAGCGAGGTTCTAACCTTGCCCACGGCGAAGGGGGGGGAGTCGACACGATAGCGCCCGACTATTCTTTTCGAGTGCCTACACGCTTGTGGCAGCCCTGTTGGCTTTTCCCCGTCCTCGCCGGTCGCTCTCATGCGATAGCTAATTCGCCCGTGGACGGTTTTCCCGCTACATGTCAGACTAGTACATTAAGCAGTACATTTGGACCAGTTTATTGTCGGCAACTCGCCGATAGCATCCCGTTCCTGTGAGCACCTGTAGCGTCACCTACCCGGCCTGAGATACCGCTACCCGAACAACGCCTACGACCAAGATGACTCCTTCCTTGAAGACAAGCAAGGGCGACGACAAGACCTAAGCTACCTTGAGGGGGAGTGTTAGAACTAGCATTGCATTACCTAGTGCTTATGTACAAGGTAGCTAGTCCTTATCTTAGTACTTAGTGATGTACTAATAGCGGTACTCTATTTCCCCGTTAGTGGCGGTCGGCCGGCCCTGCCGGTGCCTTTGCCGGCCGCCATCTCTCTCTTTTCACTTCCTTTGTCCCCAATGCTGGCCCCCTAGCGGGGCCGGCTAGACATCCCGTGTAACCATACCTTCCAAACTCCAACAGATTTGCGAATTGGTTAGCGAACCTCCGGTAATAGCCGGCAAGTGCCAAGTATCCTCGTACCTCGGTAACATATTTCGGCCGGGGCCAATCATGTACAACCTTCTCTTTGTCGGTGTCTATTATGATATGTTCAGCTTTCATAATGTGTGCCGGGAAATGCACGCTCATTCGTCCGAAGTAACACTTAGAGAACTTGATATGAAACTTCTATCGTTGTAACTCTCATAGTACGAGTCAAATACGCTCGAGATGTTCGTCGGTCGTCTGAATGTATATTAGTACGTCGTCCACGCAAAACTTGCCAATATACGGGGCTAGAACTCGGCCCGTCATCGCTTGGAATCCAGTTGGGACGTTACAAAGGGTAGAACGCAGTAATGGAACAAGTCGCAGTTCCAAGACCTGCATGACAGTTCAGAGGGGAGGATAGACCACATGGCTGGGGAAGGGGTGCTTGTTTGTGGCCTCATAATCTTTCCATGCATCGTTTGTCGCAGAGTAGAGTGTTTTCTCGACGTCAAGAAGTTGGGCGTTGCCTTCGTCCTAGAGGTGTGCAAGAGGGACGAGGAGAATATCTCTGACTTGGTAGTTGTTGAGGCCCTCAATTTCGGGGCCCGATAGCCATATGTGATGGCTCCCTTTCCTTGGCGTCGTTAAGGTTGGGAGCCCCTTGTATAGAGGTCTCGCGTGGCCTGCCTTCGTGGTCTTTTAGGACCCGGTGTGATCGCGGGAGTGGTTTTGGCGAAGGAGAAGTTTTTTGGCTATTTGTCGTCAGTCGAGGCGGATGAGTATTATGCATGTAGTCTATGGGGGGAAGTTACAACGTCCGTCGGGTGTCTTGGATGTGATGGGATTGGGCCGGGAGAATATTTGAAGGTTGTCGGGGAGTAGCTTGACTCCCCAACGCTTGTTAGCCTCATCGATAATTTTGTTAGTGGTGGTGATGAATACGGCCTTGGTAAACGCGATCATAGGGCGGGTAAGCTTGCTTAGGTTGAGTACCACCGGGTCAGCTTATGGAATCCCACACACTTTGCGGATTATTGCTAGGTGGGATGGTTGTGCGAGGGGGCGGAGCACGACAAGACTGTTGTGATGGCGCGCCCGGTTGGATAAGTAGGTGTAGGCGTTGAGGGACGCATTGGCTACCCCGCAAGCTCGGTTGGATCCGCTGTAGGGACGCTTTATGTCGAGGCCCAAGTAGCGGGAAGTTGGGTCGCGGGCGGGGGATCCGCTGCCTTAAGATGGTTGGGCGGGGGCTGCAGGGGGGCTGCCGTAATGGGCTGGAGATCGGTGTTGTCTTGGGGGGATTCGTCGGTGCAATCCATTTGGGTGGGTTGGTTTTCGGCGGTGGTGGCAGGATCCATGGTGTGTGTTGCAGAGGGCGAGTGCATGTGAGGCGATAAATTCGACTAGGGAAGCGCGCGCTGTACAACATGTGTTCCTCCGTATGTGCTGAAAGTCGGGCAAGTAGTGTCTCCGGGGGAGAGGTATGTCTGGGCGAGGATATAGGGGCATAGGGTTGTTGGTGCATTGAGTTGGTAATGCTGTGGTTTTGTTTGAATGTGTCCGCGAGGGGCGTGTTTCTTGCTGGGGGGCGGCCGGGGAGTTTCGGAGTTGCTGCGGGTCGAGGCGATACTAGGCGGGTGAAGGTCGAGGAAGCTCAACCAGGGAGATGAGGAGTCGAGGAAGCGTTTTAAGCCTTGTGGGAGTTGGAGTAGAGGTCGGCGGGCGGCGATGAAGGGCGTGAGAGCGGGTCGGTGGGGAGTGCCATCGCCCCCGTGGGGGCGGCGGTGGTAACTCGCATAGAGCTTGTATGTTTGATTTTCTAGAAAATCAGTACTTTAGCATTTCCCCCGGTCTTTATTAATACCGGATGTCCTCTTCATTATTAATACCCGTTTGCTTGCCCTCGAGGTAAGTAGTCGATTTGCACTCATTGCGTTTGAGCTGGTCTTCACTGTTTTGTTGGCTCGTTGACATTTCCCAAGCTTGGGTACGGCGACCTTTCGCTCTTTGTTGTCTGAAAGTTGTGCCCGCATGAAGGAGTTTGTTCGGCAGTCAACTACATAGTACATACATATGCCCGTTTCATTCATTCCGTTGCTTTCTTGGAGATGTGCGACGTGAATTCCTACATCGTGTTTTCCGTGGTTCTTCATGGTACGGTGGGTTCCTATCTTGGTGATACGTTGCATGAGGGTGGTGCAGCTGCTGTTGTCTGCCTCTCTGCTCCGTGGGCTTAGGCTTCTTTGCCCACTTTTCTACTTCTCTGCCTGTGGATTCCATGGAGTGCACTACTTTCGCATATTTGTAAGTAAATCCTTTTATTCAATGTTATTATTTACTACCCGTACTGGTACTGCATATGCACGACTGTCGCGCGCAGTCGCGCTATCTATGATGGTACAAATGCTGTCTGTACGCGTCGTACGGGTTGTGTCTTTCTGCTGTAGTTTCTTTCCGTACATGCATTATAATATCGTGACATTGAGTACAAACGTACCAGCGCGATTTGAAGCACTGTCATAACTATGGCTTTTAGTATCTACCGCTGCAGTAGTAAACGGATTACCGCGAATATTTGATGCCCGCCGCCGTGATCATTGGCGGTTGGGCGGTCGTCGTCAGCGGGCGGTCGTCTGGACCGGTGGCGAGCCACCGCCAGCGCCCAACCATCCGTCCGCCGGGCAGCCCACACACTAGCAACGGCTGAAAAGGGGGACGTGGTCCAGCGAAAGATTACGGACTATCATTTGCTCCGCTGTATTTTGACGTAGGGATACAGTTGTTTTGCGACGTAGACATGACGAGCGGCGGTGCGGAGATGCAGGACGGGCAGCAGGTGGTTGAATATCATCAGCTTGGTAGTAAGCGGGATGTCAACGGACGCTCCGGCGGGGGGCAGTATCAGGGCGGTACAGTCTCAAAGGAAGATTCCAGGACGCTATGGTTGGGGGATTTGATGTTCTGGATGGACGAAGCTTTCCTCGCTACCACTTTTGCACCGCTCTCTGGCGAGGTGACTGGCACGAAGGTAGGAGTGGGTGTCGGTTAGCAGCGTCCTTGCTTGCTCCGCTCACGACGTACTGGCCCACAACCCGCTACCTTACGTCTCAAAGCACTTTCGCGTTGAGCGTTGTGTCTTTCGCCGTACCATTCAAATCAAAAGAGAGAGGGAGAGGAATTCGAAATTTATTTTGAACTATTATCGGACACGTTGGGGGAGAGGCCGCTCCGGCAGGCGGGCCTTGGTTTGACAATTTACGGCGACATCCACATATGATGGCGAGCCTCACGACAGCTCAGTGACAGAATGGCGAGCTTGTGAACGACTGCGAATATATTTTTCACCGGCGTCCGGGAATCACCGCATCCACTCATACTACGTCTACGCTCATATAAACAGGATGCACTGCATTTTCGCTCGCGCTCTTCCGTGCTAGGTTTTCGACTTGAATAAGGGTAGCGTATTTTGCCTGATACTGTGAAAACGCTCGGCGCCGCTTCAAAAGGTGTCTTAAATTTTGAAACTGATAACGACAGGCGGTAGCGGTGTTGCACGCAAGAGCCACCCACAAGCCAGCATGTCACCCTTTAAACGCCCTATGTCGCACGTGTGTTTCAAATTTGCATGCCTTACCCCACCAGCTCGGCGGCCGTCCCAGACTAGCGACGACTAACCGGGGACACGATACTGTGACGGTGTATCGGAGTTCAAATAATAAGTATTTCATACTTTCTGCGTCATTGCCATCAACCGGACGCAGGTGATTCGCAACCGGGCCACCGGACAGCATGAAGGCTATGGGTTCGTGGAGTTCAAGTCTTTCGAGGAAGCTGACCGCGTGCTACGCACTTACAGTGGAAAGCCCTTCCCAGGAACCGAGCAAAATTTTCGTCTCAACTGGGCCGCCTTCGGCGTAGGGAAAGGAATCTCGGACGGTATACGCACCCCCCACCTGCCTATCCACCTGTTCGTCCTTCGTTCGCGCATTCGTGCTCGCCTCTTCTACCCACCTGCTCCCTCACATCGTCCCACCCTTCGTTTAATTGTACCTATTCTATGGACGGGTATTTCTAATGACGAGTGCCCCTGACAGACCACTCCGTGTTCGTGGGCGACCTAGCGACGGATGTCAGCGACTTCCAGCTTCAAGAGCACTTCCGCGAGTCGTACTCCAGTGTTCGCAACGCCAAGGTAGGTCGACAACCTATTTTCCTGCCCGTTATAGCTATTCGGCTGCAAGATAGTCACGGCAGTCATTAATTTCGAGAGAATGCTGGTTTGTGGGTTCACTTGCAGGTGATCACTGACGCCGCCACCGGCCGCTCCAAAGGCTACGGCTTCGTCCGCTTCGGAGACAACCGAGAACGCGACCGGGCGCTGTCGGAGATGAATGGCAAGTTTCTCTCTAGTCGCGCGATCCGGGTGAGCCCCGCGACAGCAAAGAAGCAGGGTGGCCTCAACAGTGCTCTCAGCGGTGACCTCAGCGGGATAACTGTGAGCGCGGGCAGTAGCGGCGGCAGCACTTTAACAGCCGTCACACCTTTCGGCTCCGCGAGTAGTTCCAGCACGAATTTATCGGATTACGAACCCGGTAGCACAAATACGACTCTCTTTATAGGTGGTCTTGCTCCCGAGGTCACTGAGCTGGAGCTGCAGGAGGTGTTCGGTAAGTACGGCACCATTGTGTACACAAAAATTCCGCCGAACAAGGGCTGCGGCTTTGTGCAGTTCACGCACCGCCAGTCCGCCACGGCAGCCAAGAGCGCGCTAAAGGATAAGCCCATCAAGGGCTCCGCTATCCGAATCTGCTGGGGCTACAAGCAAGCTCAGAAGTAAGCACTCCCGACTTTACCTTTACACCCTTTGGCCTCACGATTGCATTACTCGGATAGGGCGCATTGACGAATTTCGCGTCCCCCATTGCTCAGGCCACCGATGCCCGTTAATCAAGTGCCTCAGCCCTACCTTTACGCAGCAGGCATGCAGCATGGTGCCTACTTCCCAGGCATGTACTATGACCCCAGTATGACCATGTACTTCGACCCCTACGGGGCGTACTACAACGCGCCGCAGCCATTGGATGCCGCGCAGCTTTATCAGCAAGCCATGCAACAGGCACGCAGCAACCCATTCCCTCCCTTCTATTCGGAAAAGATTCTAACTCTGTTTACCTGACACACACACACACTTCCTTTGCTCAGGCTTTCCCCACCGGTCATCCCATGCCGATGCCTGCTCCAATGATGCCTTCAGCGGAGGCTCATCGACTGCCAACTACCTCCGACGACGTGGTCACCCCGCCGCCTCCTCCGACGGTGCCCCCACCGCCACAGCAGCAGACGGAGGGGCCGCAGCCTGTTGTGGTCACGCCACCGGCAGCCCCGGGGGCAGGTCGACGCAAAGGGAGCAGGAAGGCAGGGCGCAAGAGCGCGCTGAATAAGGCAGACCTCAAACGGTACACATGAATACCTCGCTTCAATGAGGACTAGAGGAATTGTAACGTGACACGGTGTTCAAAACTTCACAATTGCATTGATTGCTTCGTTCTCTCGCAGGTTTGGCAACATGAGTATGATAGGTGACGCCCAGGAGCAGCTCATGATGGGGCACATGCAACAAGTGCAATGAGAAGCGAAGGCGCATTGGCGCGTCGTAGTGGAATGAGGCTTATCGATGGGAGGGCGAGTCCGCGATGCGCATGGGGGCGCAGGCCAACAGGGGAGCGGATCTGCACCATATTTTCTCAGCAATGCCCTTCAAGTTGTATCTGTGTTTCACTGCTGCGAGTCAATTAGATAGAACTCTAGCGAGTATGTATGTATGTATAGAATCTCAAACCATTAGTAGTATTGCCCTATTAACTGTTTATTGGGCGTTTGCCATGACGTTGCTGGCTGGGCATACGCTCAGCCGACGGCGTGCGCTCAGGCAGGTTGTAAATGTTGTGGGAGCAATCTCTCTTGGAAGCGTCTGTCATGAAGTGATTGGGATGCATAGCACCTCATTTGTTCCAGCTGAAACGGAGCGGGTGGGTGTGCATGACGCCCCGGTTATTATGATTTTCCGCTACCGTACCTGTACCTCTAATACTACTGAAGTATTATTACATGCTGTTTCTGAAATGGTACCCGTACTAGTCATTTTTATTATCATTAAGCCACTGTTCGAATAAGGGAGAAACGAGAAATACCGCTACTTCTCGGTACGGGTACTGTAGCGACCCATGTTCGAATGGTCAGATTGATTTGAATCTAGAGGTTTGCATATCCAATATCATGTGTACGGGACAGTAACTCTAGCGGTTACTGTTACCGTTAATTAACGGCGTGTCTCACCTGCAGGGCAACCACCTTGCCCTAGCAGTTAGACGCAGCCAACGACCAACGACTTCCCCAACGGTCAGCTCTAGCTAGCCCGTGCCTTATAAGCCGTAGCTAGCCACGAGCCTAGGCACTCTCTGCTTTCGCGCTCAGCCAATCTAGGCTTCGCGCGAATGCAGTCTCGACTCTAGTAGTCGAGTAGGGTGTCAATCTTACTTTCGTCCCATGCGCACTCGAGCGTCACGCGACACTTCCCCTCGTTCAGCTACAGCGTTCCCCAATATGCAGCCCGAGCAGTCTACATCCGCCGCAGCGGCCGACCCTCACGCTACCTCACTCGAACAACGCACAGCCGAACAGATTCGTACGGCAGTTTTGGCATCGGAACAACGGATAACGGAACAGTTTTTGGCGGCTAACGCTGCCTTACTCGCCCAGCTCCAACGCACGACAACTACACCTGCTCCTACTGATCCACAGCAGTCCATTCCCGCCGACGCAACCGCGACGGAGGGTGGTAAGGCGGCCCCCGAGCCACCTATCGACCTGCTCGACGACGAACCCGACCCCGCCGCGGCCGAGTTCGTCGACTTCACCTACTACGGCGAAGTCATCCCGGCCGGCCTCGAACGTCCCCCTCGAGACGTCGAGGAGCCACGTCTGTGGACTCTCACGGACGACACCGCCCGCGCCCTCAGCGACAAACGCACCCAAGCGGCATACGACGAGTACCTACACATCGGGTGCTATGCCTTCTTCGACAGTTGCGCCAACGCGGCAATTGGCGAGGCTTTGGACACGTTGTCGCACGGCCCACCTCTACCTACAGAGCAGGCGGCAGCGATTGCCCTCATCCGAGCGGGCCATCGCACCCACACAGCGACGGAGGAGGCCGCCCGTACTCGATTGGGCTTCCTCCGCCTCACCAAGGGCGGACAAACGAGCACGGATGCGGACCGCGTGTTCGCCGAATTGGCACACGAGCGCTTCTGCCGACCGCGTCCTACCGCGGTCTCCGGCACATTGGATGCGCTACGCCAAGCTTTCGTCGACCGCACGCTTGAAGTCAGCTTACACGCTGCCAGCAAGGCCGCCGCCGGCGCCGCTTTCGCGAAGGTCACCCCGGACAAGCCCAACGGCCCCGACGCTCGAAGCCGCAAAGCCGCCGCCGACAAACGCAAGGCCGCCGCAGCAGCCGCAGCCGCGGCACGGGCAACCCTCCCACCCAAGCCGACCGACACGGCTAAAACCCCAAGCAAGAAATGATGGTGTGGCCCGCCGCGCCGATTCCTGCTCCCCGACATCTTCCTTCATGCGCCACCGCGTACGTCGAAAATGGCGGGAGTGGGAGCGCATCGGCGCGAGCGGCCAAGTCCTAAGTTGGATCCGCCACGGCGTACGTGTGAAGTTCAAGCACGGCCTACGCCCCAAGCCGTTCAACCATGGCATCTCTATGCTAGACGCCACATCCGACCAACTCGAGTTTCTCAACTCGGAACTACCACGCTTCGAGGCTTGCGGCGCGTGGGAGCGCTCTACGAACCCACGCTACGTCTCCCGGATGTTCTTGGTTCCAAAACCGGGATGCACTCAATGGCGCTTGATTATCGACCTTCGCGAACTCAACCGCTACTGCTCGACGTTCAACATGACTTGCGAGACCCTCAAGCACCTCCGCCATCTATCTCGACCGGGGGACTACTTCATCTCACTCGACCTCGCCGATGGGTACTACACCCTTGGCATCCGGGAGGAAGACCGGGATTACTTCACGGTCAACTACCGCGGCGCCTTATGGCGTCTCGCGTGCCTCCCCATGGGATGGTCGGGCTCCGCCTACTACTTTTGCAAACTCACGCAAGTGTTTACGAACCACCTACGCCGCCCACCACCTCCCACGCCCGCATCTACACCGGCCGGCCCACGCCGCCCGTCCAAGCGCTTCCTCCGAAACGCGCGATGGCGAGGAACCCGACTACTCCCCTACATGGACGACTTCCTCTTCTTGGCGGACTCCTACGACGAGGCACTACTACTTCGGCAGCGCGTCCAAGCCCTGCTCGACAGCCTCGGTCTACAGCGAAACCCAAAGAAAGGCGTGTGGACGCCAACGCAAGTCGGCGACCACTTGGGCCTCACGGTGGATTTACACCGCGGCGAGTTTCGCGCCCCACTCGCAAAACTGCACCACCTCGCACAACACGCTTCGTCCTTGCTCGGACGCGCGGCGTCCAACGCACGATGGCTACCCACACGCCAACTCGCGGCCTTCGCGGGAAAAGCGCAATTTCTCTACCTCGCCATCGCACCCGCCCGATTCTTTTTGCGCGAGCTCCACAACGTGTTGGCTACCCGTACCGGTTGGGGGGGACGCGTGCGCCTCACCCACCAACTCAGGCGCGACCTCGAGTGGTGGCGCACGGTACCCTCCCAACACAACGGCCGGTCGATCTACAAACCCATCGAGACCGCCTACTTGCACGCCGACTCCAGCGACTACGGATGGGGGGCCGTCCTCAACGAGGACACCAACTACCAAGCCCGCGGGTTTTGGAGCGCCACCGACCGCCTCCAACACATTACGTGGAAGGAGCTTCGGGCAGTCCGGCACGCGGTCGAAACCTTTCTCCCACAACTCCGAGGACGACAAGTCCTCCTCCACGAAGACAACACTGCGGTGGTCGCCGTCCTGACCAAGCTAACTTCCCGGTCGCCCGCCATGATGACCGAGCTACGGCGTTTATGGTTCCTACTCGACACCAACGACATCCACATCCGCCCACGCTACATCCGGTCGGCCGCCAACGTCTGGGCCGACACTCTCAGCCGCGAACTGGACTCCGAGGACTGGCAGCTAAACCCTCGACTCTTCAACCACCTCCAGCGTCGGTGGGGCCCGCATACAATCGACCGGTTCGCATCTATGCTCAACACGCAGCTGCCACGCTTCAACGCCCGCTGGCGCGACCCCTTGTGCGAGGACATCGACTGCCTCCACCTCCCCGACTCGGCGTGGAGACGCGAAAACAACTATTGCAATCCCCCTTGGTCGGCCCTACCCGCACTCGCCGCGAAACTCGAACAAGCTCAAGCCGAGGCAACAGTCATCGCCCCCTACTGGCGCAACAAAACGTGGTACCACGCGTTCGCCCGCTTGGCCACCGAGACCGTGCACTTCCCAGCGTCCCGCGACCTGTTCTTCCCCGGCAGGCTAGGCAGGCAAGAAGGGGTCGGACCTCCCGCTTGGAGCATCGTGGCCTTTCGGCTAGCACCCCTGCTTGGCTCTACACCCGACGCGGTGCGATTGGCCGAGCGATACGCCCGGACCGATTAACTACGCCTGTACAGGACGCCCGCCCCCTGCGTACAGGACCCCCGCGCTACGAATTACGCCTCGGAGCAGCACAGTCGCCCTGGTCCTCCGAATTGGCTGAAACTTTTCGAGACCTCCTAGGGTCAGATAAGCTCGGGGTTACAGCGGTTGCCCTACTCAGCAACTCGCTAGCGCCCTCGACGTACCTGAGCTACCAGAGCGCAATTCGACAGTTTTTTATTTTTTGTGCAGAACAAAATATCGCCCCGCTACAGGCCACGCCGGCCACGATGGTCCGCTACACGGCCTGGCTAGCCCTCTTGGGAACGGTCGCTGCCAGCTCGCTGCAGCCTTACTTCAGCGCAATTAATAAATACTTCCGCGACCACCGGCGCCAACCTATCGCCGTGGGCGAACTCCTAGCGGACGCCCGCCGTGGCCTCGAAATCCTGCAACACCGCCTTATCCCCGCCACCACGCGCCTTCCGCTACCCGCGCCCGTCGCCCTCACCATCCTAGAGGCCGCCGACACGCTGCACCTCACCCTCCCGTGGAAACCTGCCGCGTTCTCCCAGCTGCAACGTTTTCGAGCCTGCCTCGCGGTGTGCGTCAATTACACCTTTTTCTGCCGGGCCGAAACTGGCGCCCGTTGTCAAACAGGCGACCTAGTTGTTGACAGACCCTCGCAGCAAATCTGCCTCTTCGTTCGGAAATCTAAAGGCGACCAGCGCCGCGACGCCAGCGAAAAACTGGTTATCGCTATCCCTATCTCCGCTAATCCGGTCCTGGCAGACCTGCTCGACTACTACACAGAGCAGCGCGCGGCCTTCTGCCAAAAGTTCTACCAAAAACCACCCCCGCTCGCCTTCTGGAGCTTCTCACCTACAGAACCCTCCGCTGATTGGGGTGCCGCGTCCACCGTCTCCACCTGGCTCTCCCTCGCCCTACTCACGGTCCGCTCGTCCGCGCCCGCCGGCTTTCAATGGACGTCGCACAGCCTACGGAAAGGCGCGGCGTCCGCTGCCAGCTGCATCGGCGCGCCCCTCCCCGTAATCAAATTTATGGGTGGCTGGGCCAAGAACAGCTCGGTGACTGAAGGCAAATATATTGACCCAACCATGACCCCATCACCTGCTGCTTGGCGGTTCTTCGGCTGGCTCACTCCGCCCCCCCCGCAACACTAATTCTGGCTGTGCAAGCCTTTGGCTTTAGGTTACTGGCAAACGTGCCCTAGGGTAAATGGTCAGATTGATTTGAATCTAGAGGTTTGCATATCCAATATCATGTGTACGGGACAGTAACTCTAGCGGTTACTGTTACCGTTAATTAACGGCGTGTCTCACCTGCAGGGCAACCACCTTGCCCTAGCAGTTAGACGCAGCCAACGACCAACGACTTCCCCAACGGTCAGCTCTAGCTAGCCCGTGCCTTATAAGCCGTAGCTAGCCACGAGCCTAGGCACTCTCTGCTTTCGCGCTCAGCCAATCTAGGCTTCGCGCGAACCCACCCACCCATCCCTATAATCCTGCGCTAATTGACCCCCAGACCCTGTCTGTGGGTGTCTTTTGGCCAAATTGTAAGCAAGCTGACATCTTTGGCAAACGTGCCCTAGGGTAAATGGCAAATATCGACTAAAAAGAGAAATCGTTATTTCTCCCGGCGGGAGAAACGGCGCCAAATCGGGAGAAATGACCCCCTATTTCTCCCGCTGGAGCGACATTTCTCCCGCCGGGAGAAATAACGATTAGTACTTAACCTTTTAACATCTCCTGTCATGTCATCGCCCTCGACCCGTCGCGCCCCGCCATCGAGCGCCATACAGGAAGCGGCTGCTCACCATCGCCCTCGCTCTCGCCGCCCCCGGGCCATTCCCTCCCACAACCTCGCCACCCGAGCCCCCCCTGTGCTCGAAGCGGCCGCCAGGTTTGCGAAGTCCACTGCGTCGTCTCCATCGGCTGCCGCGGCGACCGGTAGAACGTAGGCGACCAGAAAGCCGACGGCCGACAGTGCACACAAGCGGCGCATCTTCGCTGCCGCAGCTCGTGGATTGCACTTGCAGTGGCAATGGCAGGGCGGGATGCGGTGGGGCGGTGGTGCGTCTGGCTAAAGAGCTGGCGGTGGCGGCGGAATGACGCGCATGGACTTGCTCGCCTGCAGTCAAAGCCCTCGCGCCTCCTGTACTTTAATGCGCGCAAGACTGTATTTCTCCTGCCGGACCGGTATCTGTCATTCGAACAGACCCGTACGAATTGCGGGTACCCGTACGTTATTTCTCGGGCGGCAGTACTTGGGCTGATTTCTCCCCCCGCATTTCTCCCTTATTCGAACAGTGGCTTTATTTGTGTCATATCCCAAATAGCGAGCAAAACCCTTATTTTGGACAACATTTCAGGTAAAATGGCATTACGTTATCATTACACCAGGGTTTGAGGCGCGGTTTCGTCCAAGAGAAAGTCCTAGTGCTAGCATAAGTACGTGCAAAGTTTCAGCCACTGATTCCGTTTGTAGCGGTGCTGTCGGCTGTGACAAGATGAGTCGGTGACGATGGGCGAAAACTGCCGGTGGCCCTATTTTGGACAACAACTCCTGAAGCTCGCTAATGTCAATTCGATGAATGGCGAGTGGCTCATTTGAACGTGAGTTGATGCAACGTCTTTCTGTTGGGACTTTGGGATCTTGTCTTCGTGATGCTTTGCCAGAGGACAGCGCTGATGATGCGGTTGCTTGCCTTCCTGCCCCGCAGGGTTAGGTTCGTGGGTGCATTTCCGTGTCCCGTTTTTTATTGTCGGTGCATGTCCCTAGTATTCTTGTAATCAAAAGTGTAATATGACCAGAGGCTCTAACGATCTGAGCTAGCACTTATTTCATTCAGAGATTTAAGGTTATATTAGTACCCTATTCTAAACATCTTCATCAATGATAACACTATCGCTGTTCATTGATTATTTTAGGATGGGAATGGATTACAAGAGGAACAAGATGAGCACGGACAGGGAAAATGGAAACATTATAATGGGGAAGAGTGACGAGAGGAATCCAAGGCACGGCAAAAGGAAGCACCACATTGTGCACAAACTTAGCAGATTAAATTAAGGAAACTCCTAGGCAACGCTCAGAATGCAACACGTGGAGGAAACAAGCGGCGCCTCACGCGCTGCTCGAGGAATCACGGGGAAGCTTGCGGCCCAAGGCTCTTTGACATGGTCTCTGCCGGCATCTTTGATTTGTTTTGTCTAAGTTCATATTTTTGCCACCCAACCAACGTGACACGATTACAACACTTCAAACTCGTCAAGCGCATAGGCATCTCCAACCTTCAGATTGAGTCACAAACATGCTACCTTGGGTTTTGCAGCACGGAGGCGATACGGCAGGCCAAATTACCGCTACTCATTGAAGTATGGGGAGGAAAAGTTCTTAGAGGATGGACGTTGTCGTTGCCCAACCGCAGTGATGTTTCGGCCCTTCGGAAGTGACAGCGGCATATCATGAATCACGCGGCACTTCGCGGGTACCGAATCACCACAGCAGTTGTCATCCTTCCATCCCCACACCCGCAAAAAAAATAGCCCACTCGCATTCCCCCAACCCTTGTGAACGCTTGTGCGTGAAATTTGTATGGCGTTCAAATAACTAAAACCGTCATGCACTCACTTCTCGGGGACACTATTCGACATATTCTTCCCCATTCAATGAATTTTGACAGCTGTCTACGAAACTCTTTGTTGGTCGGCGCAAAGAACGTTATGCTCTTGGACCGGTCGATAATAAACTAAATCCCATAGCTTGGGACTTGACACAGGTGTCATTGACCATACTGAAAGGGACCGCCGGGTGAACGCAACAGAGGCTAATCACAACCTTCGAAATGATAAGAGAGTATTGGGTAATACATCACATAATAACATCTTACATCTCATCCATCGTCGGACGCTGACTAGTCGTGAGGTAGAGCACTCGATCCTATCAAGCACGACCACCCTCATGGAACAACGGACAGTTCCGGTTACGAGGTATGGATATCCGAATCGAAACATGGACAGGGCAACCCACCACCTCGTCGTCAGCACTGCCCAGTGTATCGCAAGCGCTGAGTATATCGACCAACTCCCCGCTGATAACCGCAGACAACAGATAATTACTCGCTAGTGCATCAACAGCGGTGACTCCCTAACGTCAACCGAAGCCAAGGCACTGTCCCGCCCCTTCAACCGATCCCGCTCCCCCTTTGCCTGTTCTAGGCCTGTTCTAAGCGTAGTCATAAAATCCCTCGTAGTCGGAGAGTACGTCGTCGTTCTGCGCTCCGTCCACCGCGCTCCGCTTCTGTTGCACGTCGCGGTTGGCGACTGTATCCATCCGCTTTAGCCACTCCTCGGCGTCCACGTCATTCATCCAGTGATCATCCTCTGGCTCGCGCTGACCGGGGTAAATGTGGGGGGACCCCGGGTCAGAGGGACCTGCCTTACGCAACCGCAGCTTCATCTCCTCCGTGGACTGCCAGTGCGGCTTTGTGACGTACCAACTGGAGCCGTTGCGAGTGGACTTCATGAGGTACTTGCTCTCTTTCACGTCCAGCAGACAGATAAAGCCGACCAGCACCAGCAGCACCGCCGCAGCACGAATCAAGAACTTATTACGCGCAAGGAAAGACGCCGTGCCAGAGCCCTGGCTACGCCCGCTGTCGCTCGCGTCTCCCTCGTCCGCGAAGTGCCATTCCGGCGCACTACCGCGCGCCTTCTTCGCCCCCGCCGGTGGCTTCCCGCCATTATTCGACATCCCTTTGTCGCCTACCTCGCGCCAAGTGCCTACAAAAAACCACCAGCCTGCAACAGACCCTTCCCCAATTTCCGAACTTCCAGCCTGAGGAAAAGAGCACGATAGGGTGAGGTGGACGAGGAGGAGTCAGTATGAGCAATATATCTGGACTGTAGTCGGGTTGGAGGGGATATCCTGATGTCCGGGCTAAAGCGGACAGTGTCCAGACAAGGCCACGGGGTAGGAGCGAGTGGCGCTCATGCCACCCGCGCTATACGTCAGAATGCGGAGGAAAACTTGCCAAAGAGGGGGAGATAATGGCGTATGTTTTTGGGGTCCACTGCCTAGCTGGCTGTCTGGCTGTCTGGTCGCCTGGTTGACGCGGGCAGCGGAGGGTTTGACCGGAACGGGGACTCGCTCGAGATAGATTGATACCGCGCCCCGACGGACAAAAGAAGACAGTAAGTCCTGTGATAGCACACCCCACAGCATACGGTAACCCACCTGCTTCCTCTACACAGGTGTGGTTTCAGCCCAGTCTCCAGCTCCTGCTCCTGCCTGGCCTGCTGCTGTAAAGTAACCTCGTCGTACGCCTAACCCAAGGGCAGTCGTCACTGGCGCGAGTCTCAATACAGGGCAGGAAAGCGGCGAAACTCGATATTATTGGGGATGACGAATTGATGATACATAAGGCGCCGTCAACAGTCGCGCGTACAGGTACCGGGCATCGCTATAGCTGTGCTCATAGCATTTATCGCGCGCATATGTAGGATTTATACGCATTAAAATTCATAATAACCGCTGATTTATATAAACTGAATATAATGGTACGTTCAATTTCCTGCGGCCATACAACCACAGAGCATTAACTCCAAATTTATGTCCGATGATAAATAACGATAAACCCTACACGGACACTACGGGCACATCATTCAGTGGCAGTAACTATACGGGATGGAACATCATGTCGACAACCCGTACTGGTACTGGCTAGCGTACTATTACTGCTGGTAGAGCTGTAGCGTAGGTGTACCTTAGTTAGTTAGCCGCCGTCGTATATCTAAATCTATGAGGTAAAAGGTTCCCGTACCCAGTACTGGTGTTTGGTATCAGACCGCCGTTGTCGACAGAGGAGCACACCCACTGTCCACACTGGACGAACCACTTGTCTTTATGTCTTATCGACCCTGACAGCTAAAACCTGTGCATAGCTCGCCTGACCAGTGTTGGGATTGTCGTGCCTTTGTGTCGAGCCCTCCCCCGCGCTCGGCACCCCTCGCTGTGCATTCGCAAATAGGCCAGTCGACGTCGTCCGATCATGAAATTTATGGCGTGCCTCCCCGCCGGGTTCACTCTCCCCACGGTGGCCACAACCCTTATCCTCGCTACACTCCTGATCCTCGACCCAGTGTCCGGCTGTACCGTTGTTCTGGTGGGGCGTAACGTCACGGCGGACGGCTCCGTAATTATAGCGCACACCGACGACTCCGGTTCCGGTACCTGCGACCTGCGCCTCGTCAAGGTGCGACCGCCATCAAGGCCGCCAGCCTCCAGTACATACAGCATATACCACCCGACCGGCCGACCGAGGCTGACAAACACCCCCCTTCCGTAAACCCTCCCCGTGTAGAATCCTACCGTCTACGTATTGCCCAGCGCAGTGACTGAAATTTCTCGCTGAATTTAGGTGCCGGGCGCGGAGTACCCTCCCAACTCCAAGCGCCGCGTCCACCACTTCTTCTTGCGTACGCCCCACCTTCACCTCGCACAGTCGCATCTATTCGTAGTAGTCTCGAGTGATCGAGCCACCCACGTCTGCCCCCCAACCCGGCAACCCGCCCCTATTGTCAGACCTATTCACTACTTCTTGCGAATTTTTGCACACACATGGCTCGCAGCGTACCCCAGAGTGGTGACATATGGGCGTGGGAAAGACTACGAGCCGGTGGGCGGGCAGTCGGTGTCGGAGCCGGCGGGGTTCATCCCACAGGTGCGCCGCCGACCACGATGGGGCTTGCGCGGCCGGATATATAATTCCAATGAAAAAAATCATAGGAATATTAAATCATAGTCAGGTGCATGAAACTTTGGAGGATTGCGTGGCTTTGGTCACTGTCGCCGGCCTATAAGGACACCCAGACGGTTCGGTACTCAAGCTGGAAGCTAAGAAAGCTGTGCACCTGTGTGTCGTGCGCTCCATCATTTCGGCAGGTGAGGAAGACTTTCGCCTACTTCGACCAAGACTACGGACTGATGAACGAGAAACAGGTTGCGATCGCGGAGAGCACCGTCGGAGCAAAGACAGTCGGGCGAGTCGCTCTCGCCAAATCTTCGAGTCCCTCCACTGTTGTCGCGCTATTTGTCTCATCAGCGACGTATAATTCGCCTGTGCGGGACTGCGGGGCGGGTGTAGAGACGACACAGCTGCGGTGCAGCGGTGCGGCTTTTCGTGCGGGAGTCGAGGTTAGTTTGGACTAAGCCAGTCTGACATGTTTCTTTGTCATGCGACAGGTGGGGGAACAACCTTCCGTACGGATACAACATGTTCGGGATCGCGGAGCTGACGAAAGTGGCGCTCGAGCGCTGCGCCACCGCCCGCTGCGCGGTGCAGACGATGGGCAATTTGGCGGTCGAGCACGGCTTCTACAGCGAAGACAGTGGCGACCCCGCGGCACCGGAGTACGCCTTCAGCGCGGAGACCTGCGGCGTGGCGGATAAGACGGAGGCGTGGCTGTTCCACGTGCTGACTGGGCCAGGGAACGCGAGTGCGGTGTGGGCGGCTGTGCGTGTGCCTGACAACCACGTCGCCGCGATTGCCAATGGGATGGTTATCCGAGAGTTGGACTTGCAAGACCCCGACAACTACCTCGCCTCCGACAACGTCCACTCATTCGCCATCGAACAGGTCTCCCACTCTCTCTTAGCCTTTTCTTTTCATGCATCTGCGCGCTATGTTTATTAACTCGTCGTGGTCTGACATTTCATAGAAATATACTCATGTAACTTATGTGTTTGTTTGCATGTCTGCGATTACTTGATCGTTTGTGCGTTCGTGTACTCATTCGCTGATTCATGAAGCCATTCATTTACCCGCCCAATCATTTGTCCATTTGCCCATTCACTCACATGTCCAATGTCCACTCACGCATTCATTCATTAATTCCAACATGCGCTCTTCCATACAGTCATTCGATAGTCACTTTCTTAATTTGTTTGTAAACTGTCCAGTTATTCAGTCCCCCGCCCATCCATTTCCTAACTCTGTCATTCACGAATTCATTCCATCCTTCGTTCATCGATTCGTTCGCTTATTGGCTCATGCGTAATTCCAATCATTCTTCCATTCACATATCAATAATGTATGTACGTATCAATTTCCCCCCTAAGTATTCATTCTTTGATTTGCCCATTCATTCAATCAGCCATCCATTCCTTCGGTCACCTTCTCACCCGCCCACCCATGAATCTACCCATCCGTTGAAGTTCCGATTCACCAATTCAGTAGGTCATTGATATATCCGTTGACTAATCTACTGATCCACTTGCACGTTCACTCGTTTGTCACGTTCACAATTTGCTTGTTTACCCATTATTGCATCCAATGCAAGGGCAGGCGCTTTCCTTGTTTCCCACTGATTTCCCTTTCTGTTTAGACACTCGATGTGACAATGTTGCAATCAGCCGACATCTGTGTTTCCCAACGGTGGCGTATTTGAAAAGGACAGAGTGGGTGTGGCAGTACGGTAACGGTTGCCGGCTTGCACCGACAGGGGTGGTGGCGTCCGGAGGAAGGCCCCTTTGACTTCACTGCCGCATACGCCTTCGACGGGGATTTTGTGGTACGCTCGCGCAGCTCTACGCCACCGCTATGTTCGTGCCCCTCTTCACACAATGCATACACGTCCCGCAATGTCATCCTGAAGGTATATCATCCTGACGAGCACTCATCACAAACTGTCGACTCCGGAAAGCATTCCGACGGTTTCATCTCCTCGACGAGAGGCATGGCATCGAGAATTGGATGGCACCTATACCATTGTATGTATGGTTTTTCTTTGCCTTGTGAGTGGCACGTTATCGATCGACTGCCCTGAAATGACAATCTTTTTTGGGATCGAATGATTGACGTAGCGATGATAACGTAAATGGTCTTTTTGTCGTGTCCCAGAAGTTCGTTTTCCTTTCACGTTATAATCGCGCGGCAGCCTTTCGAATTAAACTCAACTCTGACTAATCGCCATGCGAAACTACGGAGCCTCCCTTGTCTTACTTATTGGTTTACATGGCATGTTATTTAAGATATCGATTTTGATATGCCGTCGCAGGGGAATTACCCATTTTACCCACTCTACGTCGGCCGTCGCGTCTGGCGAGTGCTCAGCCTCTTGGCACCCTCATTGGAGCTCGACCCCCGCCTCGGCTTCATCCCCGAGTCCAAGACGTACCCGGTGACCGTGCCGGCGGACCGCGACGACCTCCGCCCTCACGACATCATGGCCGTCCTCCGAGACTTTTACGAGGGAACCCCCTTCGACACCTCGGCCGGCCTCAAGGCCGGTCCCTTCGGCGCCCCCGTCCAGTACGACCCCAACCAGTACACGGCCAAGGGGGTGCCAGGCGGCTGGGAGCGCCCCATCTCGGTGTTTCGACAGCTGTTCAGCTTTGTGTGCGTCATGCGTGACTGGCTGCCCGACGAGGTGGGCGGCATGTTTTGGTACGGCCAGGCACAGGCGCACACCACTGCGTACGTGCCCTTTTACCCCGCCGCCAAGCACGCGCCCGCCGCGTACCGCCACGTTCTACAGACCGTATTCAGCCAGGACACGTCATGGTGGGCCTTCGACTTCGTGTCCAACTGGGCCAACCTCAAGTTCAGCTACATGATCGAAGACATCCGGGCGGCGCAACACGAAGTCGAGGAGCGAGGGCGGCAGGTGCGATATCGTCATTTTGCTTGACTCGATGGACGCGACGGCGTCAATGAACCGCAGATTGTCCGAGCTATACATGAAATATGTGAGAAAATATTGTGTTGTCGTGTGGCTTTCTGGTCACATTGTGGATTGCAACGGTTAGATTCATAACACTTACGGTAAAATGTCGGCGCGCAGCCACATCGCGGTTAAGGTAAACGAGTCTAATGAGTATGTCTAATGTCTTCCGCGTCTAATGAGTGTCTATCTGTAGACCCAAAGTCACGAAACAAAATCTCTTGCACATGTATTTTTCTTCAAGGCACGACTCGATTAGTTGGTAGGTAACTTTCATTCTATTGCTTGCGAGTATGCGTGCCATTCTTTCTCATTTGCTTTTCTTGGCCGCTTGTGCCTCATTTGATGATGCTCCGCTCTTTGCGTGGATTCCTCTATTCCCATATGCTAGGTGCAAGCGTATGTGGAGGCGCACGCTTTTGAGCTCTTGAGCCAAGACGATGGTGATACTTCCCCCATCGAGAGACGCAAAGCGGTGTCGGAGTACCTCACGCGCGAAGTCAACGCGCACGCGGAGCACGTGACGGCGGCGTGGTGGCAGTTGGCCTGGCGGTTGGTGGCGAAATACTCCGATGGGTATATTGGAAAGGGGGATGGGAAGCGCGATGTGCCCGGCTACCCCGAAGAATGGCTGACGGAGGTTGGGTTTACAAAGTTCCCGGGTAATAGTTTCATCGACCCGCGCAACGCTGAAGCAAAAAGAACAAGTCGTGAAGGCGTTGCAAAGGTGGGCAACGCGCTTCGGCGCGCCGCGAGTGGGAACTTCATCGAGGATGAAAGTAGGTAAGGGGAAGGCGATGCGAGGAGTGGACCGAGAGCGAAGAGTCTGCTAAGCCGACTTTGCGCTCATCTCAGCCGACGACTTACATTGGATGGCGTTCACAACGTGTTGAAGCAAGGGCCAACCCGGTTGTTCTTCATGCCATGCTTGGCAATGGACGGATAACTATCAATTGTTTGCGTTGTCGATGGGCTCCCGTGGTGCCGCGGGTTTATGTGACATTTTAATATTTCTTGTGTCATCTTTGGCAGAGACTTCATGCTCAATTCCGCTAATACGCACATTCAACACATATAAGGTGATGCACAAGAGACAAAAAGGCTCTTATTAATGCCATGCACGTTTCCCCCGTAGTCGTATCCGTAAATCATCCCTCCGGACGTGCTTCCTCACTATCACCTGCCCTCCGCATGCACACTCGACTTCGTTTGCGTTGTCTCTCCCTCGATCTCACCACGCACCAAATCCGGCTCCAAACATATGATTGCAAATAATGGAATTATGCAAATCGGCGAATGAAAAAATAACGGCGTAAATAAAAACAAGTCGCAAATCTCGCACGCCATTGTTACCAAGTACGGAACCCCTTTGGGGGCAAGAGTGCGATTGGAATACCAAAGCACCCCACTCGCACCATGCCCCCCAAACATAGGTTTTACTCCCTTCATTATGGGATTGAGCCGCACCGGCACCCCACACACTACCGCAATCTATAGCGCCCACCACCCATCCTCATATTGCGGAACGACCCCCGGCAAACTACAAGCACAATAATACAATCTGCCGTCCACAACATAGTCCAATGGCCCTACTTCCTCCAAAAAGGTTACCGTGCCCATGTCACGGCACACGCTCAAACATGTACACAAACCCAAAGTCCCAAGCAATTACAATAGTAGCAACCGTTGTAGCGTTATGCTGCCCACGGCTAAGGGGGGAAGGGGGGACACTCAACGAGCTTGAAGGTATTTGATGAGGGAGACCGGTGTTGCCGTAGACTAGGTGCACCACGCACCTAGCAATCAAGGGGGCATGAGGCAATAGCTAACTACGCCTTGCACTTAAGGCTGGAATTAAACTTTGATTTCATTGCGAGCAACACAAAGTGGCTTCAAAATATGACTATGAATTCCAGTGTCACTTGAAACACACGCAATATATAGCGCCGCACCGAGGAGCGCTTTCATCATTTCCTTGCAAGAGATTTCTACTAAATCCGTGTCCGTGACATGGCCGGTGTCGAACATTAACAATGTGGTATTGGCGGGTAGGCAATTCGCAATGGCAAGTATTGGCTTGGCACTTGCAAGCACCGCTATAGAGATCGCGTGCACTGCAAGGCCGCAACCATGGATATAGCTAACCTTGCATAGTCTAGAAAGATGTGCAAGCATGGAGGGATGTCGTGACAATGCTTGCTTTTTTTCTAATACTCTCAAGCACCGCAACCTATTATTGTTGGCGACTTGTATTTGTGCAATATTGAATATCCGTTTACGGATTACACTAGAGCATATGCATTAGTGGTCGCGAGTATCCTAGCCCAGCCCCGCTTGAGATGTGAGCGGCTAGGTCGGCAATACCGCTCGTCATTGTTGTCTATGGTCACTCCAATGAAGTGCGTAGTGGTTGTGTCTTGTCAATTCTCGCGCCCATGTGGTGGTTGTGATGTTACTTGTTGTCTTTGAATTCCATTGTCGTCGCAATTTTTCTTTTCTTCCTAGCGTGCCGTGCCAATGCATGCCCACGAGCTAATTTTCACTGCTTTCCTCTTGTCCTTCCTAAGCTTTATCGAATTTGATTAATATTCTTATTGAAGTTCGGAGTAGCATCAATAACAATAATAATAGTTTATGAAAAAATAAGAGAAATAATGTGACTCGCGTCTTGCCTGTCTTCATTAAATGGCTATTTCAATTGTGATTATTTAGACACTAAAACGCGCACTACTACTACTAGGTCATTGCTTTGAATATAAAGTGAGACATAATAAGCATTGGGATCCATTGGTGATTTACATGATAAAATTGAAGATATCGCAAGAACTTTTCACACATCACATCGCACGTAGATGAACTCGTGTTCTACATAAATGACTTGTCTTTCATAATGTTGAGATTCCGTGCTTCAAGACTTGAAGGGAGATTTATCAATATCATCACCGCATGAAAAGTTACGTTTCCATTGCAGACTTTCCCTTATGGGCGCTTCATCCTCTTCTAGATGCCTAAACTACAAGAGCTATCTTCACCCGCGCGGTCATAAGTCTCGAGCGCGGGAGAGAGGCGCAAGTTGTTGAAGCATTGGAAGCATCCAATCAAGGTCAATTGACAAAGTCGCGGGAACGGCGGAGCCGCCAACGTTTACATGTCGTTTTTTCAGTTCCTCCATGACTACATGTTTTATTTCATAAGATTATATAGGTTGTCGTTTTTAGCTAGTTTTGCGGTAAAGATCTTCGATCACATTCTTCGTTGGTCTCCTTTTACTATGACGAGCATTTTCTTTGCTATAGTCTATCATAAAACATTGCATATAACATTTCGTCGAGCATGTAAGGCCATACCCCAAGTTATTGATTCTAACAATGGCAAAGATGTTTCATGAAATATAAATATATATAATTTACATCTATCTATCTTAGGTAGGGGAAGCTCTGATCATCAAGGATGCGGATATATGCATATATTTGATAGATTGATTTAAATCTAAAGATTTGCAAACCCGATGACTTCCATGTGTACATGACATTAGCCTTTGTGGTTCATGTTACCGTAATTAACGGCGCGTCACACCTACCGCCTCATGGCCAACTAACTTGTGCTGGCAATGGGGTGCAACTACCTATAGGTATACCCACCTAATAACTTCACCAACGGTAAGCCCTAGCTAGCCCTAGCCTTATTAGCCAAAACTAGCGAAGAGCATGGCACTATATACTTTCGCGCTCATCCCATATGAGCCTCGCGCGAACCGATCCACCCTCCCGATAATTATGCGCTTATCTTCCCCCCCCCCCCCCCCCCCCCCCCCCCCCATGGCATGCCATATGCATTTGCTGCAGCGCATGGCTGCATGCCATTTGCTGCATGCCACATGCACGTTACGCAACGTTATAAAATTGTAATCATCTGTGTGATGTTTGGCAAGACTTACCCTAGGGTAAGTGTATCTTCTCGTCCTGCGACCTCGCCGCCGTAGTAGTGTTGCGACTCAATGACCCATTTTTGGATTTCTTGCTATCCACCTGTCGACATGGACGACGAGGTTGACACACAGTCGGACCCCAGAGCCGCGCTAGCATAAGAACCACAGCCATCATGCAATCGTAGGCGTATCGCCAGTCTAAGAAGCCGGCGGTCTTTTCCCGTGTCTCGCCTGGCGGGTGCAGAGCATCGCGCGCGCCCTCCGCCGTCGGCTCGCAGGAGTCCCGTCGCAGAAAGGTCGGCGGACGTCAGTGAACAGTGATGCCGCGCAACGGGTCCTACCTCCCCGCGGTGGTAGCACTCCTGCTACCCGTCTCGCTTATTCTTATCGGTTCAGCGTCAGGCTGCACCGTTGTACTGGTGGGACGAAATGCCACCGCTGACGGCTCCGTGATCATCGCGCACACCGACGACTCCGGCTCCGGCACCTGCGACCTCCGCCTCGTCAAGGTGAGAATACCCGCCGCCGTCACCGCACAGGCACATCCTCCCCCCCTTCCCCCTTCCTTCACACTCGCCTTCTCATGGGAACGCCTAACAAAATATCAACTGCTGCATCCCGTCCTAAGGTTCCTGCTGCCGAGTATCCGCCAAACTCCAAGCGCGCCGTGTACCACTTCGACGGCCGTACGCACCCAAAACCGACGCACATACAAAATCTTCCCATACGATAAGCGGCCAAAGCCTTTTCTCAGTCGTGCTACTATATCCGACACTAAATCGGTATAAATTGCTCTCGCGCGGCTCGCAGCTTACCCTAGGGTGGTGGCGTATGGGCGTGGGAGAGACTACGAGCCGGTGGGTGGCCAGTCGCTGTCGGAGCCAGCGGGGTTCATCCCACAGGTGCGCCGCCGTTCGTTATTTTTGTCGCCGACCCAACGCGCGGGTTATGAGACATGCCACAGCGGTAGGAGGATGTTGTTTGTGAGGGTGTGCGTGTTGTGACGGCAGGTGAGGAAGACTCTCGCCTATTTCGACCAAGACTACGGACTGATGAACGAGAAGCAGGTGGCGATCGCGGAAAGTACCGTCGGTGCGAAGACGGTTGGGTGAGTCGCACTCGTCCACCGTGGCCCTCTCCCACCGTCACCGTGGGGCGTTTGGGGTTTCCATATTAGTACGACGATCCTGGTGTTCGCGACGCTCCTGCGTAGCGGTTTCGCGAGGTCAGCGCGCGCGAGTCGCGTTGCGTTTACACGTCTCAGGGAGGTCGTCGACTGTGGCTTTGATTCGCAGGTGGGGCAACAACCTTCCATACGGGTACAACATGTTTGGTATTGCGGAGCTGACGAAAGTGGCGCTCGAGCGCTGCGCCACCGCCCGCTGCGCGGTGCAGACGATGGGCGATTTGGCTGTCGAGCACGGCTTCTACAGTGAAGATAGCGGCGACCCCGCTGCCCCGGAGTACGCTTTCAGCGCGGAGACCTGCGGCGTGGCGGATAAGACGGAGGCGTGGCTGTTCCACGTGCTGACGGGGCCAGGGAACGCGAGTGCGGTGTGGGCGGCTGTGCGCGTGCCTGACAACCACGTCGCCGCGATTGCCAACGGGATGGTTATCCGAGAGTTGGACTTGCAAGACCCCGACAACTACCTCGCCTCCGACAACGTCCACTCATTCGCCATCGAACAGGTCTCACCTCCCGGCCTCCCCTGTGTGTGTGTGTGTGTGTGTGTGTGTGTGTGTGTGTGTGTGTGTGTGTGTGTGTGTGTGTGTGTGTGTGTGTGTGTGTGTGTGTGTGTGTGTGTGTGTGTGTGTGTGCGTGTGTGTGCATGTGTGTGCGTGTGTGTGTGCGCGTGTGTGTGCGTGTGTGTGTGTCTCCTGTCTGTGCGTCTGTTGGTTGTTTGTAACCCAAATTCAATCATCCACTTGCTGAGTCTGCTTCAACTAGTTATACGCCCACTCTCGATCTCCTTCCTTAAGCACCCCCTTCACTATTGTTATCATCTTTCCATCTCTTCTGTAATAGCCCGTTTCTCCCTTCCTTCGACTGTCCGCTCATTTGTTTTTCCGGCCATTCACCACATCTTTCAATCATTCATTCATTCACTAATGCATTTGCTCACAGAAACATGAATCCCTTATTCTGACTCTTTATGTCCATTGGTCCGGAAAATCATTCGTTCACTCATGCTGTTCAAACATTCATTCATCAGTCCGTTTGTTCCTTTGTCCCTTGATATCAGTTCATCTGTGCATTTCAATGTATTTTTCAAATGTGTGACTGCCTGTCCGTGCATCAACCCGTCCGCCAGCGCACAGTTCATTCAGTCTGCAGTGAATTCTTTTATCATGTTTCGTGAAAATTTGCCAACATGTGCCTGGCCGGCAGGGCTGGTGGCGTCCGGAAGAGGGACCCTTTGACTTCACCGCTGCTTACGCCTTCGATGGGAATTTTGTGGTGCGCAAATGCAGTGCTCCACCCGCAAAATGAACAGTCTCTTCCACCAGCGCTGGAACATTTGCACCGAAATCTCATCTCAGCATTCATTTCACTTGTCGCCAGCCAATGTAGCCGCGTGTATTCCTATGTCAAATCCACACATTTGACCGACGAAGCGCATTCATTCTCCTTTCAACTTGGAACTGAACTAATGTGTTTTATGCACCGTATGATGTATGGTCCTAAGAATAAGCTACTCCGCCCACTCGTGCCGCCAACTGTCCACGAATAATTCATGTGCCTGATGGGTGGAAGTGTTGGGAAAGTCGCTGTACTTGGTCAATTGAAGCACATCATTATTTATGTCAATAAAAACTATTTAAGTACATCGTTATTCATTAAATCGGCAAAATCTTATCATGTAACATATTACCCGTTTTTTCCTCCATCGTATGTATTGTTTTGCTTAGAATTTACGGTTCCTATATATTTTCGCCGCCCTTTTCCAATGCGTAGTTTTATCTTGCTGGCGGCTAGGAAGAAATGTGGCGAGCGTCAGCCAGATCTGTCAGCAGTCTCGATTAAACTATACGAGCGGCCCGTAGTTCTTTGTGCCGGTAGTCCCTTGTATTTTTAAAAATCATTAAGACACAAACCTTATGTCTCTCACCATGTATTTTGTTTATCATTAAGATAATCCATGGATGCCCATAGTCGTGATACTTGTCTTTTACACACACACACACACACACACACACACACGAACACACACACGAACACACACACACACACACACACACACACACACACACACACACACGTTCTTCTCTCTAATGATTGTGTATGTCTTGTAATTATGCACACACACCCTGTCACAAAATTATGCTCCTGTACCCATCCTAGCGATGCGCAGTAGTTAAAGGCGTATCCAAATCCCAATCCCAATAAGTGCCCGCACACCAAGTCGATCTTTTTTCCCAAATGAAAAATATCGCATTTGTAGTATCAAAACCCAATCGAGCTGATGACAAGGGGACACACGCCGACAGACAGACAGACTGACAGATTTTAGCAAGTCAATGTGGTAGGACATATACGTAATTTGTTACGAAGAAAGCAGTGGAATCCACCAGCGATTAAACTACATAATTATTCATTGATTCGGTCAAATCATCATCATGACCCGATTTTCACCCAATTTTTCATCGTGTGTGTGTGTGTGTGTGTGTGTGTGTGTGTGTGTGTGTGTGTGTGTGTGTGTGTGTGTGTGTGTGTGTCGTTGCCGTTACACCTGACGCCTCCCACTTGCACCGCCCATTGGCCATGCTTCTGTTTTGTGCGTACAAACATTGAGAAGGTCGTCATGCACGGTGGATGGTCACAGTTTAGCTAATTTGTCATGATGCTCCATTCGGCAAAGCATTATCATCTCCCAGGTCTCCCTCGTGTATTACCTTCCTTCGAGGCTGTCGCGGAGCCTGTCTGTGGTACCGTATACACGACCCCGCGACGAAACTGGATTCTTTTCTTTATTGGATTTTCCTTTCCGTCATTTTGGTCGCACTCCGGTGTCAATAGTCGGTGATCGTTTCCGGGAGTCGTCGTCCTGCAGCCCACCCCGTCATTCATTCATTCGATCGACGGGCGCTTGACACTGCATCTCGAATACCCACCCTCCGAATCCTTCCTCTCTTGCGCCCTTATCTGCCCGCGTCTTGATTTATTATTGGCTGTGATGATTTCCGTCTAATATACTGCCATTGCTATGTAACACAGGGCGACTACCCTTTTTACCCGCTGTACGTCGGCCGTCGCGTCTGGCGAGTGCTCAGCCTCTTGGCACCCTCGTTGGAGCTCGACCCCAGGCTGGGCTTTATCCCGGAGTCCAAGACGTACCCGGTCACCGTGCCGGCGGACCGCGACGACCTCCGCCCTCACGACATCATGGCCGTCCTTCGCGACTTTTACGAGGGAACCCCCTTCGACACCTCGGCCGGCCTCAAGGCCGGTCCCTTCGGCGCCCCCGTTCAGTACGACCCCAACCAGTACACGGCCAAGGGGGTGCCCGGCGGCTGGGAGCGCCCCATCTCGGTGTTTCGACAGCTGTTCAGCTTTGTGTGCGTCATGCGTGACTGGCTGCCCGACGAGGTGGGCGGCATGTTTTGGTACGGTCAGGCACAGGCGCACACCACTGCGTACGTGCCCTTTTACCCCGCCGCCAAGCACGCGCCTACCGCGTACCGCCACGTTCTGCATACCCTGTTCAGCCAGGACACGTCATGGTGGGCCTTCGACTTCGTGTCCAACTGGGCCAACCTCAAGTTCAGCTACATGATCAAGGACATCCGGGCGGCGCAACAGGAGGTCGAAGAGCGAGGGCGGCAGGTGAGGTCGAGTAGTGCGAATAGCCTAACCATATCAACTATCAATGCCTCTCCTCCTCTTATGAATGCGTTACCCAAGAAACAGTCTCGGTATAAAGATACTCGCGCACTGAAACCTTTTCATGAAACCCGCTTTTACAGTCTCCGTAAATTATTTGACTTATTCGTCAACGTTTCGGTCGTCGAGCATTGACATATCTGGGCTGTGCATTTGTTCTTTTGGCGGCGACGGAAATGTATTTGTCGTGAAAAGTATTGGTGCGTGAATTCTCAGGTGCAAGCGGGCGTGGAGGCTCATGCGCTCGCGATCATGGAGCAGGATAATATTGACGCCGCAGTGAAGGGCGAGGCGGTTTCGGAGCTCCTCACGCGCGACGTCAACGCGCACGCGGGGCACGTGACGGCGGCATGGTGGCGGTTGGCGTGGAAGCTGGTAGCAAAGTACTCGGACGGCTACATCGGACGCGGAGACGGCACGCGGGCGGTGCCCGGCTATCCAGAGGAATGGCTGAAGGAAGTCGGATTTACAAAATTTCCGGGCGACTCTTTCATCGACCCGCGTGCAGCTGACGCGCAGCGGCCAGCACCCACGCGCAGTGCTTCTGTCGAGTCGGTGAATATCCGTCGCGCAGTGGCGGGTAGAGAATTGGACGATGATCGTACCACAGGCAAACAGGAGACTTATTGATAGCTACGAGAAGCTGCGGTGCTCCCCGCGCTCACGTGTTTGCGTGTGCTGTTTAATTAACTGTTCGGCGTTGCGAATGTCTTTTGTAGACTCATAATATCAGCATTTTCTTATTGACAATGCCGTCATTTTAAATGATTTAGGCAGGTGCCATGGCGGGTCGCTGTCATGACTTATGGTTGCTCGCTCCGGGCGACCGCCATACGTACTCCCGGCAGCGATCGTATCATATGAAGGAACTCATAATCAACCCGCTCGGGGAAGACAAGCGCGGCGGTGTGAAAATCCCGACTGTCGAGTTAGAATTCGACCATTTGTGGGCACCACTTTCCAGTTCCGTGTGCCGGGCACCACAAATGTGTGTCGTGCATGTCGCGGTAGGAAGCTAAGCGGGGTTAGAAAACAGTTGCAATCCGCGCGACCAACAATCACTACCACTGTCGGGGAAAAACCATGCAAGGAGCGGTTTTCGAGAGTGTTTGTAGTTCTCTACAACAACGTTCCGTGCACACTGTCAGGCCCTCCCATAGCTGCCATATTAGAGGTCTTAGGCTGCGGGGTTCACACCGGAAGCACTACTCCTAGTCCTCTGGACTACACAATAGACCTCAACGGTTCCATTACTCAACCTCTTGCCAGCACCAAAATGTTGAGAACCACAATAATCTATTGCATATATTGCCCAATTCTAAAATCCACAAATTCTCTCTTCGCCGTGGAAAACGCCATATCCGTTTGCGACTACGCATACGCCGATCACCCTTCCCTAGCTAAACCCGCTGGCAGACTTACCACTCCACACACCTCGAGAAAAAGATGAAGGCAGAGTATTATCCGGGCATTTTGCCTCCTTGTAGACCGTTGATACAAATCAAAGTGCGAGGTAGACCAACGGAGAGGGAGGTTGTCGTTCGCTTTACTGTCAAGCAAATGCACCACACAATATCTTCCATCGGAAACATTTACTTGACTTGGCGTCTCAACCTCGACACAAAAACGTCCCATCGTTGGCTTCCCTTGCCGTGCCGGGGGCTTCGGTCGCGGCGGCGAGTTACTCGCCGCGGCCATCAGCTGAGCGGGTTGTGGAGGGAGGGTGTTGCGCCCTAGCAAGCAGGGGGCATGGGAAAAAGACAAAACAAGATGTGCGGGGAGGCAGGTGCGTTGTCCTCCCACAAGTTACGGCTTCGGCCCCACACACGAGCATCAATGGTGGCGAGTGGCCCACTCCTAACGCTCGATGGGTTGGGAGGAGCGGCGAGGGTTCCGGAGATGGGAATAGCGTGCAACGGCGGAACTAGCAAAGACTTAGGTCGAGTGGGGGAGAAATAATATGTTTGCCATCCATTCTCCCCTCGCTACGGCGCGTCATGGGGTGCCGATAGTGGAGAGTAGCTAGATTGGGCCGACCCGTCTGTCATCATGATGACCGTTGGTCAACCTTGGTGGGTCAAAACCCCGGAGCGGTGAGAGCAGGTCGCGCATCGTGGAGATCTATTTCTTCCTAGCTACGGTTTTTGGGATTCAAACAAGTGGTAATAGTGATTTTGACATGTTGCTTTGAACTTCTTACTCGCGGAAAATAGCCTATTGCAAATGTTCAGATGGTTGTTTTAACTTTGCGATTCCCGAGGAATAACGGCCAATTGTGTATAGTCCGGTTTACGTGGCCGAAGACGGCGCTATACATTGTATTTGGAGAGAGCTTCGTTGAGAGACAACAACCGATCCGGGAAATGCGTGCGATTATGGTAAATGGCTTCCAACTTCACGAATAATTTAGTTTCAGATTACGACTTTCACTCTCCCCTCTATAGTAGGCGCCTTATAATGGGTCTCGCATTATCAGGAATAACATTATATTACCATCGAATCTTTCGCGGATGGTGGCTAAGTTCATTATATTACTATCGAAGGTTGACATAAAAGAAATTGTTATTCTTGTGAGAAAAGAAACCGCTGATTCAATTTAGTGACAAGGCCAAATTAAGCGCTTTCACCCAATGTATTGCGAATATCATAAGACGAGGTGTACTGGAACAGACTCTCAAATAGTTTCAGTAACTCTGATTGTCGCAAGACTCGCAGCATGCTTCATCACAATGTACTTCATTGTCAATCAAAATACCGCATCCTCCATGTATATTGTAAGTAAGTGTTTTGAAATGTATTTCCTAAGCTAACTGACGATTGCAATTTGATAAAATTCATTTAAACTATATATCGGTTTGTTATAATCTGCGCCCAAAATACATTCGCAATGTATTTATTCAGCTAACGAGCGCAACTGGATACAATACTTCACGCAAAGTATTCCATGAATTCAATTTAATCTGTGCCCAAAATTTCTTGTGGGTAGAGCATACGATGGATGCTCTATTCGGATACGACCGGCAATCAGAATCACATTCATTTCACTAGTTCCACATTCTTCTGTGGTGTAATACTCTACCATAGAATCCACACAAAAGAATCTTTTAGTGTATCCGTGTTGGCAAGTATTTCGAAGGCAGTACATGTGCTCTACCTACAAAAGCGGCGGGGCCATGCCGCGACAGCCTGTAACGGGTTTCCTGAGAGCTTCATCTGTGTCTCAACTCCACAAACTCAAGCCGGTGTCGGATCTGATTAACGGCACTGCAGAGCTTAACGGCGTTTCATTCCTGCAACATAAATTCTGCGACGGTCTAAACGGCGGGCTCATGTGGTTGCGCTGGTGTGCTTTCCCCCGGCCCCTGGCTGATGGATGGCATTGTGCTTTGTCCATGTTCAGCAAAACGCGCGCACTTGAAACAGCGTCTTTTTTCTGTAAGCATCCAACTGATGTCAAAACGGCGGGATGTGGATGTATTCTTCTCGGAAAGGAGGACATGCCCGTAGCACTGTGCTAAGTTATTAGTTTCAGCCGCGTCTTGGAGCTGGTGCTGGTCAGAGACGGAGGAAATGTGGGGCGTTACACTACGGCTAACTAAACTGAATGCCAGCAAGATCAAAGCAAGGCACGACATGCTCAAGTTCACAAAATTAAGTGTACGCGCGCCATTGTGTTGCACGCGGTCTAGCATCGACTGCCGAAATCAACGTCTCGAGTCAATTTAAGAGGCAAGTTCGCGGGCCAGCGGGGAGGTGGGCGGCAGCGTGTTGGTGCAGTGCAGGTCGGCCTCCGACATGTACATAGACTTGACGAGGCCGGCATGGTCTGCACGGGGGCACTCCTGAATGACCACAAGCTCGTGATCGTGGATGAGCCCTGCGCGGCGCGCAAAGTCGAGCGCAAAGTTGAGCAGCGAGCCGCGGTGACGCGGCGCGTCCGGGTCGGCATTCGGCTGCGCGAGTAGCGGAATAACGCCACGATACGCCAACACCTGCCGGGCCTTCATGTGCCCCGTCACCCGCCACTTGATGCCGTCCGTGCAAGTCAGGCGAGGCAGCACCACCGCAATGATGGGCACGCCCGGCTTATACTTTGCCAACTCGCGAGCGGTCTCGCCAGTGCCCGTGAAGCAGACGATCAGCTTGGCGTTCAGCTTCTCCACCGCACGAACAGCAGTACTGGCCAGCGACTCGCGGTTATCGAGCCGCCTGCCATCGTACCCGCCCGCCTGCTCCATAACCTGAAACCAGCCGAGAAAACGGCACGCAACTAAATAATCAACTATCATAGCGTGACAGTGCGGTGAACTTCAAATGTTCGCTGTACGTAGTCGAATACAAACGTCGACCCTCTGCGAGAGAATTCAACTGTGTGATAAAACGAAAATGGCAGGTCTTAAGAAAGGCTGCTGACCGGTGGGTTGCACCTTTTGGTAGTGATGGTGCGAGTTTACGTGCATCTCGGCCTGCCCACAGATGGACATCACGGTGGTAGCGCACTCGACGGGGTAGAGGCCACGGAAGGTCTCCTGGCCAAGGATGACACCGTCAGCGCCGTTGAGCACCAGGTTAGCTACGTCCGTCGCTTCGGCACGGGTGGGACGAGGCGCGGCGACCATGCTGTCGCACAGTCGGGTAGTGAAGACCGGCTTCCCGCGCAGGTTGGCAGCACCGAGAACCATGTGCTGAGCCAGGATGGTTTTCTCGGGGGCCAGCTGCACGCCGAGGTTGCCGCGGCTGAACACGACGCCGTCGGCGGCGTCGAGAATCTCGTCCAGGTTGCGCAGCCCCGCGATGCTCTCAATCTTGGCGAACACCTGCGTCTCGTCCAGCCCCGCCGTATTGGAGAGAATGTCGCGACAAAAGGCGACATCGGCAGCCGAGCGGCAAAAGCTGAGCCCCACAAACTCGATCTTGTTGACGGCGTGAAAGTGCTTGAGCAATTGGATGTCATCCTCCGTGAGCGCGTCGCGCTCGTAGCCGTTGTCGAACTGCACCGTCAGCAGCTGTCCGTCCAGCGCGGCGCTCTTCTCGACGACACACGTCAGCGTCTCGTCCACCACCGACTCCACGCGCAGCGTCACCGTGCTCCGCATGTCTCCGCTCGACAGGTACATGCCGACCTGGATGGTGCTGCCCACGCTCGCCGAGTGCACCTCCATGCGGTTCACCGGAAGGAGGTTGGCCGACGGAATGGCGTGCGCGTCCGTGGTTACCGTCACCACCTCGCCCGCCACGAAGTTGAGTATCCCTGGTTGCGGATTGCGCACACGGCTCTCCGGGCCGGTGGTGTCCACCATGATAGCGCACATCTCGCCCGTGTTACGCATCGCCACCTGCAGCCAAGCCAAAGTAACAAATGAGAGCTACGACATCACCGAATCCGCCATAACAGCATTCACATCCCCGACAACCAACGGGAAGGTTGTTTGAGGTCTTGAATGAGATCCGCTGTGTGATATTGTAACAGGGTTGATAGGCTGATTGTATTGCCCATAGGAATGAAAACAGGTATTGGCCAAAGGTATTAAGGATCCATGACAGGTGAGAAATGACAATGGTTGTGAGTGTATAAATTGTGAAACTCCGCATGAATGAGCATATAGTTTGTATCCTCACTATCGCTCTTTCTCTCTACGTGCGTGTGCATCTGTGTGTGTGCGCGCGAGCGCGCGCGAGTTCGGACGCATCAGCAGTGATAGACGATTCATGAATGTCTGTAACGATTGTGTGATTAAGGTGCAGATGAATGCGGCAGGAGATGAGAGGAGAGGTATGGCAGAGGACATACTGAGGAGGAAGAGGAGGGGGTAACTCCTCTGCATGCTTCCCTGATAACGTACCCGAAGATTGTCCAGCGTCTGTTGGTGGTACTCGGGAGTGCCCCACGAAAAGTCGAGCCGCGCAATGTGCATCCCGACGCGAAGCAGCTGCTCCAACACCTCCACCGACCGGCTCTGCGGACCGAGAGTGCAGCACAGCCGCGTGGCGATGGAATTGGGCTTCTTGGTATTGAAGTCCAGGATGGACTGCATGTCGGTGGGTAGCTCGCATGACGGGTCGAACCCCATGTTGACAGTTGTCGGCTTTCGCTCCTTGCTTACTGTAACGACCGGCCGTCCCGATCTTCGATACACTTCGTCCCTGTCGGACAGACCGGCACACAGCAGTTCAGAGCCCATCCCAGCGTAAGCTACATCTATAGCCTCATGAGCTATGAAGTGCTGTTCTACCCTCGGTGCTACTACTCCCGCTTCGCTGCGCATAGGCAAACAAGTGTTGATTTGCTTTGATTTTACAGCCTGCGACAAAGTTGCGCTCGAAGTAGCTGCACATCGGCAACGAACAACGACTCGGCTTCAAGCTACCGGAAGACCAGTTTCTCCTGTCAGTCACGCATAGGAGTCGGACCACGAGATGGCCCTGATCACAGTGTTATTAATGGAAGCGGGCCTCATTTTCAACGCGGCACAGTCGTTAAGAGTTGCTTCCACCCCGCGGCGGTGCGGCGTCGAAAAACAAGGCAGGCAGCGCATACCGATGCCCCCTCTCTCCCCCAACCTCGCACTAACTGCACACACTAACATTTACTCTATCACGCTGGAAGTGTTCCAGAAATACACGCTATCGCTACCCGCTATCGCTAGCGCTGGTAGTGATTGGAAACGCCCGGCCGCGACCGCCGTCGGCGCCGTGCTTCCCATACCGAATATTAGGACCAACTGTATTCTTCAAAACCTAAAATGCGAGCAACTGCGGAACACAGCGCAGTTTTGAGGAAAGCACCTGGAGCAATAGAATGTCGCCGGTCAGAGAAGTTGCTAGCACACAGGTAAAATTCGGCCAATCTAGCTGATTGAGCTGCAGCAAGGAGAGGAAAAGTTTCAACTAGAAGGAAGTGACAGCGGACGCGTCACCGAGTTGCTGCGCCAAGGATTGCCAGCGCACGCCGACGACCGCCAGCTAATATATCGCCAATAATGTTCTTTGCACCTGTAGCACGCGGAAAAACAGGCCGACAGCCTGCTTTCATGCTTTGTCTTCATCCGTATATGATGAATCGCACGGTAACCTCATCGATGCTACGGTACAGTGACGTACCGCATCTGCTTAACTAAATAAACTACTGCATTACTGCGTTTATGACTCGGCAATTATTCGCGCGCAAGGCGTGTTTGATCGGCGCGGGCCATTGATGATGCGGCATCAAGCTTTTATTAGTTAGTGGATGTACAGGTACCCGTATTTAAGAAATGTAAGTTATTACAATTTATAAGCGGCAGGCTCCATGCACGCTCTGTTTGTAATAAAGTATCGATATATCATCGGCAGTTTTTACCCAAGACGGGGTCTTCTTATCTGTGCAGCACGTGGAGGGGAATCGACAGGTGCGAGCGCCGAGGCTAGTGATGGTCACAGGAGCAGCAGCTGCTACACGTAACTAGTTTACCTGTAGTACTAGTGCCTCGGGGATATGTGTATGATAAGTACTACATTTGAATGACTAAGCGTACACCAAAGTCTCGTCAAAAACGGGTCAGCCCCACGTCAGGAAAAGTTAGTACTTCGTCAAATTTTGGCAGCGTGTACCTGAGGGTGTTCTCTGCTTAACTCCGTTGACTCGAAACCTGGGGTGGTGCGGAAGCGGTTCAAACGTGCAATTTGCCGAGATCGCATGTCGGCGACCCACCACCACCACCTTGAGGAAGACCGTAACGACTGGAGCGCGCGTCTCCACCCGTAGAGCCCCCCTTCAGCCCCTAAATGATGGTGCACAACGACAACAACGTGACCGAACCTACGGGATAGTCGGCGAGTCTATCGGTGAAGGCCTATGGGTGATAATTTGGGATAGCATGCCGCCGAAACACGAGTCGGCTCGCGCTTTACGCGTCGAATCCGACAACGCAAGCCGTTTAACCCAAGCACCAACACAAATCAGCAACGCACAACGCGTTGCAGTGCGAATGCCCTTTCAACCCCCCCGGCCAACGGTGCAAATTCCCGGTGCAGTTACGGAGAGTGTGTTACTAGTACCAATTATTACAGGGTCGGTAGTGAGTGATACCGGTCCGCCGACTATCGAAACCCACACTACCTATCGACCTTATGTCGTGGGGGTTCTCCGCTAACTCCAGCTCCAACGACACATCGCCACCTACCGAAGTGGGGGAGATACCCGGCAACACCAGCGAAGCCCTCGATATGGAGGTCGGCTCGTCCGACGACGATGGCGACCCCGCTCTCCCCGACGATACCGTCGAGGACGCCGTGTGGGTCCCACCCGTACATGGCGACAACGTCACATTACGTCAACCAAGGACAATAAACCCAATACCGAGGATGCTCGTGGGTTTCATATCAGCGAGCACCGTGGGTTTCTCCTTCTTGTCATTTCTGTGTGAAGCTAAGATCAACGATCGTGTCAACCGCACCGCGCGTCTTAGTCGGTCATTAACTTGGGGGGGGGGGGGGGGGGTTGTTAGGTGCGAGCTTGTAAGCCATGAGGTGAATGTTACATCGAAATAGCTCAAGGTCCGCCATTGCTTTATCATTTTACCCCATGATATGCTCAACCTCATAACTCACGGAATTGGTGTGTTTTCGTACTTGCACCGAAGGTAGATTGGCACACACACAGTTTGACACGCCGTGTGTGTGTGTGTGTGTGTGTGTGTGTGTGTGTGTGTCAGTGTGTGTGTGTGTGTGTGTGTGTGTCGGTGTGTAATGTGTGTGTGCATGTGTGTGTATTGAAATTGAAATTGAAATTGTTTACAACATGTACCGTATGCGCCGGTTTTTCACCAAAAGCCGGATGCGTCGGCTGCTGTCTCTGGGCCCTCCTAACTATGCCATACAGGGAACTTACAAGTCAGGGCTAGACCGTTAACCACCTAAATCCAACCTCTCCAATGTGGGTTGGGGGTTTTACTCCCCCCCGGGGAGTGTGCAAGAAGAGGCGAGGGCTGCGTGCATTTAGGGTCGTGCGAAGGGGCAATGTGCGGAGGCGCGGCGGGAGGTCGTGCGGGATTTGATGCGGTATATGAGTAGGAGGTGATGCAGCCATTGGACAGTATGCGTGTGGAGTTGTGTAAGGATGCGAGACGTGTCGAGGCGTGCTTTGGAGACGAGTTTATCAGGAGGGTCGGTGCGGGCGGTGAGTAGGGAGGTGAGACTCGTGATGGTGGAGGAGCAGTGGCTGCGGATGGCGTTTGCAAGGGGTGTGTATTTGGCACGTATGAGGTTAGCTGTGTGGGTGAGGTTATTGTCCGTGCAGTACTTCCATTCCCCTATCTGAATCTTTTTTATGGATGCGTAACGGCGGCGACCGTTAGTGTGGCCAACGAATCGAGGTTCGAGGAGGCGGATAAAGTCGGGTTTGTGTGCGGGGGGTCGTAGCGCGGGGGGGAGAATCTCAGGTGGGAGGATGGCGGGACACGAGGTTAGGGAGTCGGGTGAGAGACCTTCGTCAGCATCAACAAGGCGGGTGGGCATGTGGGTAGGGTGGGGTGGGTGACAGTCAAGCGGAGTGTGGGCAGGAGAGGGGGAAGCAAAGGATTTTATGGGTTTGTTACCGAAGTCTGCGGTGATGGTTTCCCAGCGTCCTCCGTTGTGGCGCTCCAATAGGGAGAGTAGGAGTTGCAGCGCGCTGTTGTGTCGGTCCTGTCTTAGGCCAGACATGGTGGGGCAGTTACCGGCCATGTGGCCGTTGCTAGTGAATTGGCCACATAGGGGGCAGCGCAGGGTGGGGTTGTGAGTGAGTAGGCGGGTGTTGTGGACTCCCCACATGAATTCTTGTTTGTGTGTGAACTGGATATTTGTGAGGGTTGAGTGCTTTTTGTGGTAAGAGAAATCGGCGCCGTCCTTCGCGGCGCGGGCGAGGAGGGCTCCGTGTTTGGTTGTTTGCGAGAGAGGTGTGTGTGTGTGTTTGGTGCTGTAGGTGTGTGCGTCAGCTTTGAGGTTGGTGTATCTGTAGGGTATGGGGTCTCCTAGGGTTTGTGGAATGAGGGTGTATGGCCAGGTCCAGTGGCCTATCGTGACCTCTGAACCTGTGGTGTATGTAGTGTCGGGTGGGTGACCATCCGCGACTAGGTTGGCGAGGGTGTCTGCGAGGTCGTTGCCTAGGGAGTGGTTGTGGGCTTTGATTTTGCCGAGGTGTGTACGGATGCCTGCGTCGCAGCGGGTTTTAAGGGTGTGTGTGATGGATAAGAGGGTGTCGCGGTGAATGTTGTGTCTGTAAGCGGAAGGGCAGTTTAAGTATCCTTGTATGAGGCGGAGGGAGCACGCACTGTCTGTGAGGAGGTGGGTGCGGCCAAGTTGGAGGCCTATATCTATGCCAGCTAATTCAGCGCGATTTATTGTGTGTGAGGGAGGGGTAGAGGTCACCATGATTTTGATTTTGGTGTCCGAGGCGGGGTGGGTAGCTGCTGCTCCGAGGGGGGACGAGCTTCCTTTTTTCGAGCCGTCTGTGTATACAAAGTCCTGCCAGTTCCAAGCAAGGGTACCGCTGGTTGGGGGGTATGTTAGATGCACGCGTTCCGGGAGGGGGTACGTGAGAGGGTGAGTTGGGTTTGGGGGGAGGTGGTATATACCTGCTGAGTGGGGTGAGTAGGTGTCAAAGAGGTGTGGAGGTGGGGGGGTGATGATGGGGTTGGGGAGGTGAGTGTCGTAGATAGATTCGAGAGTGTTGTGAAGTGCGGTCATGGCTGTGGGTGATGGGAGGGTGGAGAGTGCGAGGGGGTTGGCGACGAGGTATATGTCGACCATCCATCGTGTGCCGAATGGGGTAGGGGTGGGGTTGCCAGTGTGTTGGTCGGGGGGTAGGAAGGTGTTTGCGTCATTGGGGAGGGTGTAAAGGTGGTGGGTGTATGGGGAGTTGATGTATTTGGAGTGGCGGTAGGGTGTGTGTTCCCATCGGGGGAGGATGAGGATGGTTGCGCTGGGTGTGTGAGGGGCTGTGAGGTGTGCGCTGGTGATTGCGTGTTCCATGGCTCGTCGCATGCATTCGTGGTCGTATTCGGGGTTGGCTATGTTGGTGCCTTGCCATGTGTGTGGGGCATTGCTGCCGCTAGATGAGAAGACTATATCTTCGGGGTAGAGGGAGTGGTAGGTGTGGGAGTGAAGGGATTTATTGAGGGGGTCGGAGTAGAGTTCTGTCTGTATGTGGAATGTGTGGCGGAGAGCTGTGAGTAGGTCTTCTCTAGTGGCCCATCTATTACGGGTGGTGGTGGCGGGTGTGGGTGAGTGGATTTCTGAGCGAGAGCCTAGGCGGGTGAGGAGGTGGTAGACCTCCTCTTCGAACGTATGCTGCGTGAGGTCGGGGCGGAAGAGTTGAAAGAGGTGGCGGACGCGGGGGCCGTTAAGGGTGGTGACCGTGCGGCCGTCGGGAGTGCAGAGTACGGTGGTGTCGTGGAGTGATGGGTGTGCGTGGATGGCGAATTTGCCGGTAGGGAGCATGTCGAGGTCGGGGTTAATGGGGTCATGGTTGAATGTGATTAGGGGGTGTGACCATGGAGGGGGTCCGGGTTCTGGCAGGCCCACTGCACTTCGTGGAGGTGCGTGAGGTCGTGTTGTTGGCCGCGAGTGCACCAGTCGCACTGCCATGTGGCGGGTCCCTGAGCTGGGCGGCATTGGGAGTGTATGGCAAAGTGCGGGCATGTGCAGCAGGTGGAGGAGGGTTCTGTGTGCAGTGGGTCGTGACACATGGAGCAGGCGGTGGGGGAGGGGGTGGGGAGGCATACCGATGTGGGAGTGGAGGAGATGAGGCGGAAGCCGTCGTCGAGTTGTAACTGAATGTCCCATTCCGTGAGGTGTTCCGGGGCCCATTCAACCATGTACTGCGTTTGGCCGTATTCTGTGGCCTTGTGTTTGGAAAGGATGCGTGTTACGTCGCAGGGGGGGTAGTGGTGGTCTGAGGGGGTGAGGTATTCTGTGTTTAAGTGTGTGGTGGGTGCGGTGGGGGTGGGGTGGGTGGTGCGGGAGGTGTAGATGCCGGATGAGAGGGAAGGGGTGAGCGGGGGAGGTGAGGGGAGAGGAGGGGAATCCATGAGGGGTGTATAGTGGTGGGGGGGGATGCTTGGGTGGTAGTGAGGCTTGTGATGGGGAGGCGGTTGTGGATTGTATCGAGGGGTTCAGTGAGGATTGCGGCGAGGAGGCGGATGGGAACTGAGAGTGGGGTGGTGGACCCCGTGAGTGTGGTGATGGATTTGCATGATTTGAGGATGAAGGAGGATGAGGTGGCTATGAGGAGGACTTGTGGCCACGATGTGATGTTATTTTTCCAGAGGGGGTTGAGGCGGGGTAGGAGGGAGGCGTGTGTTTTGCGGGGGGGGGAAATCGCAGTAGGCTTGCTTATATGTGTGAGGGTCGGTGATGTGTGTGGCTTTGTCCCGGAGTGAGGCGAGGAGGGCGGTGTCTTGAGTGGTGAAGTGGGCGCGGATTGTGGAGGCGATAGGGTTGGTGAGGGAGAGTGGAGGGATGTTGTGGAATAGGGTGCCCGCATCGCGCTGAGCTCTGACTAAGCACTTGAGTGTGGGTGGGGTGTAACATGTGGACATGATGGATTCCGAGGGCCAGTGGGAGTACGTGGTGGATAAGGTGCGTATGTGTGCGCGGGCCATGTGGCCTCTATAGCCTGAGTTGTTCATGATTTTATGTAGGTGGCAAACTGTGAGTTGTGCGGCGTGGGCTTTGAGGGAGGGGTGCGGCGTGGGCTTTGAGGGAGGGGAGTCCGTAACCTAGGTCTGAGGTAGGGCGGTGAAGGGCGGTGCGGGGAAGGTTACGTACCGAGGAGACGGCGGAACGGAGTGCGCGGCAGATTTGTCCTTCTAGAGTGTCGAGATGGGAGTCGGTGAAGAGGCCGAGCTGGAGGGTGAAGTGTTTGCCGATGAGGAGTCCACGGATGACCCTGATTCTGTGGGATTGTGTTAGTGGGGAGGTGGAAAGGGCGGTGATGAGGGATGCAGTGGTATGTTTGAGTTCGTGCCAGTGTTTTGTGAAGTTGAGGGAGGTGTTCAGTTCTACCCCTAGGACTCGGTATGTGTCCCTGGGGCCAATGGAGGGGATGGGGGCCGGGGTGGAGTTTAGGGTGATGAACTGAGTTTGCAGGCGGGATGCGAGGAGGGTAGTGTTGACGAGGGTGAGGGCGTTGCCTGTGCGCCAGAGCGCGCCGGTGATGCAGCATTTGCGGATGTTGACGGTCATGCCCGTGTAGGCGCTGAAGAGGGAGAGTTTCCTGAGCTGGATGGTCATGTTAGGGGTCGAGCCCGTGGCGAGGCTGAGGTCGTCAGCGAAGCCGTGTCATGGGTTTGTGGCTGTGGGTTCTGTGGGGTCGACGTTAGTGGCGGGGGGGCCTGGGCGGTAGCCCCGGCTTCCCACCGTGAGCCAGCGAAGGAAGGGTTCGAGGAAGAGGGTGAATAGAAAGGGGGAGAGGGTGTCGCCCTGGAGGGTTCCGCGATTAATGTCGATAGAAGGGGTGGGGCCATGTGGAGTAATATAATCTGTGGTTGAGACCCCGTAGAGGTGTTCGCATGTGTTGACAAAGGTGGGGGGCATACCGAGTTGACGCATGTGTTTGAACATGATGCGGTGGTCCGCGGCGTTGAAGGCGCCTTTGAAATCCGCGTACATGACGTAGATGTCTTTGCTGTGGAGTTTCGCGTCCTCCATCGTCATAATGAGGGAGGAGAGGGCGTCGTGGATGCTGCGGTGTTGTCGGAATCCGTCCTGTTGGTCGCTGAGAATGCCGTGGGTTTCGGCGTATTTCGAGCCTGCATCTTTGATTAGTGCTGTCCATAGTTTAAGGAGGTTATTCATGAGGGCGATGGGGCGGTAATTATCGAGGAGGGAGGGGTCGCCTTTTTTATGTAGGAGGCATGTTGTGCTGTGGCACCAATAAGGAGGGGTGTAGGATTTGTGGGCGAGGAGGGAGAGGAGAGAGAAGAGGGCGGAGCGGGTCGCCGGTGGTAGGAATTTGATTATTTCATTGGGGATACCGTCGAGGCCGGGGGCTTTGCCGGTGCCTAGGGAGTTGAGTGTTTTATCGAAAGTGGCGCGGGTAATCATGTCGGCAAGGGTGAGAGAGGGGTCTCCGCGGGGTTCGATGGTAAAGTTGTCGGGGAGTTCGCACGGGGGGGGTGGGTAGGTCGTGTGGGGTGGCGCGGCCGAGTTCGGTGGCGAAGTGAGAGTGTACCGCGTCAATGACGGCGGAGGGAGAGGATGCGGTAGTTTTATCGGGTCTAGTAATGCGGCGGAGGGTGGAGGCGGCGCCGGCGGGGGGTAGGAGGCCGCTTTTAATTTTCAATTGGCGGTGGGAGAGTTTGGGGCAGGTGTCGTAGGCCGTATTGGTTCGAGTTTTTATTTTCTTTATCTTGTCCGTGGTGGCGGCGTGGAGGAGCAGGCGTATACGTGCTTGGCATTGTTGTTTGATGGCGTCAGGGGAGAGATATTCAGTTGTGTTTAAGAGGGCTTGGGCGAAGGGAAGGGGGCCGTTGTTTTTACTGCATTTGCGGAGTTTGAGTATGTGAGTGCGGGTTTTCTTTGTAAGCCAAGTAAGGTCGAGGGACGCTTGGGGTGGGCGGGGTTTTTTGGCGGGGAGGAGGGGCCAAACTGTGGCTGCGTGGTCCATGTGTTGGGAGAGGAGTGTAGTGAATTGTGAGGCAAGGGCGTCGAGGGTGTCGGGTGAGGCCGATGTGGTGGAGGTGTTGAGAATATCTGCGTGGAGGGCGGCCGTTTGGTTGATGAGGTCGGGGGTGCTTGATTGGTACGCTTTAATGTGGTCTGGTGTGAGAGGAAGTCGAAAGGTGAGTTTGCGCGTCGTGTGATGTGTGTGGGGGTGGGTATGGGTAGGGGGGGGATGTGCCATGAGGGAGAAAGGGGCGGGAATGACGAGGTGGATTGCAGAGTGGTCAGTAAAGTGGGAGGGGGAGGTGAATATCGAGCAAGAGGCCGGTGGGAGGGAGAGAGGTGAAGGGGGCGTGGTGAGCCAGTGGTCAAGGCAGCCTTCACTGCGGGGGAAGGTAGGGATGGGGTTGTGGAGGGGTTGGAGGTGGGATTTGAGTAGGGAGATGAGGGCAGGGTGACCTGTACTTGTGGTGGTGGTCGATTGGAAGTCCCCTCCCCATAGGGTGCGGTGTTGCGGGTGGTCGTCAGCTAGGCGGAGGCCCCATGCTGCAACTTCTGCATATAGGCGGGTCAGTTGGGGGGTGGAGAGCTGGGGCATGTAAGTACCTATAAGGAGGTAAGGGGTGCCTGAGTGGGGAACGAGTTTTAGTCCGGCGATATGGGGGATGAGGTGGGGGGGCGGGGTTAGGACAGTGGCAGATTGGAATGAGGCTCTGCGGACCGCGAAGAGAACGCCTGCGTTGGGTAGGGGCATAGGTGAGTAGCAGGGTCGGGAGCTTTTGAGGAGGTATTGGGGGAGGGCTACGCGCCAGCGGGATTTGTGGGTGGCGTGGATTGTTTCGGTGAGGATGAGGACGTCCGGTTGGTGCGTGGTGGAGAGGTGTTCAACGTCCATAATGGAGGTGTGGAGTCCGCGGGTGTTGAGTGTGATGAGATGTAGTGGTTGAGATGTGTGGTGTGGTAGGATGGGGGAGGGGAGGAAGGGAGTGGTGCTGGGGGGGTCTACGAGGGGTCGTTCTGTGGGTGGTGGTTGGAAGGGAGGGGGGGAGGAGAGGGAGGGGGGGGGGTGGGGGAGGGGGTGTGCAGGGGGAGGGAGTTGAGGGGGAGAGGGTGGTGTGGGGGGTTGTAAAGCGTTTAGGAGGTGTTGACGTCCCTGTGGGAGGGGGGCGGAGCGGAAGGTGTGGTTCCAGAGGAGAGTGTGGAGGGAGTACACGGAGGTCCGGGGGTCGAAGGAGGGGGGAAGGTATTGTTGGTCCGGGGGGGCTGTGGCGATGAAGTAGGTGTGTAGGAGGGCGTGGGTGCCGCACGACCATGCTCTGTCGGAGTCGTTTTGGCGAGGCGGGTTGAGGGAGTGTAGGGCGTCGATGGGAGGGGGGGGGGGGGGGGAGTTCCAGTCGGAGAGGAGATTGAGAGAGCGGGCGAGGAGGTCGGGTGGGGGGGGGTGATGTAGAGAGTCTATCCAGGTAGCGGAGGAGTGAGTAAGGTGGAGGAGGCCGAAGTGTGAGTTTTGCCATGTGAGGACGAGGAGAGAGTGGTTAGGCGTCCCCGGACGGGGGGGGGGAGCCGCGGTTGGCGAGGTTTGTCTAGTGACTGGGGTATTGGGAGTTGTGGAAGTGGTTATCAACTTCGTTGTTGGTGATAACTGTGTACGAGGCGGTGGGAGTCGAGTGGAGTTTGGTAATTGCGGAAGCGAGGCAGTAAAGGTTAGAGAGGTCCTGGTATTGACCCCATTGGAAGGAGAGGGCAACAGAGGTATCGAGGTAGCCGATGGGGGTGGGGAGGCCGTATTCAAGGTTTAAATCGAATAGAAAGTTATGCATTGTTGTGCAGCAGGTGCGGGGGTTAAAGTGGGCCGGGAGATTGAAGCGAGTCACGGTGTTTACAGTATGTCTGCGAATGTCGGGGTGGGGAGTGGGGAGGGGGTGTGTGGGGTCTAACCTCGGGTTCGTCATGAGGGGACCTAATGACGATAGTCGGCCTGTGTGGCCGGGGGTGACCTGTGGGGGTGACTGGCACTGGGGGAGTCGGTGTTGGCCGGTTGGGTGCCTAAGGGCTCCGAGTCGTCCTCCGGCAGGTCGGAATAGCCGTCGAGGTCGAGTTCTTCGTCATCAGGTGAGCCGGATGGAAGGGGGAGGTGGGATGGGTCAACAAGGGGAAAGGGGGGTATCCGTGGCTAAGGGGGGGTTGTGGTCGGGAAGGTGTGGGGGAGTAGGAAGGGCATGGTGGAGTGTGGGGGAGAGGTGCGGGGGGGCGCGGGGTGGGGGGGACGGGGCGGGTTGCTTGCGGGAGGGGCGAGAGTGTTTGGTAACTCCTGCTGGGGGTGCGGGTCTGAGTGAGGGGTCCGTGGGGGGGCGAGGGCGGGGAGGGGAGTCTGCTGATGAGGGCGGTGCTGAGGAGGGGGAGGTGGGGTGTAGGGGAAGGGTAAGAGGGGGGGTGGGGGTAAGAGTAGGGTTTGGGGGGTCGGGGAAGTGGGAGGGGGGTTGCGTGTGGGGGAGGGGGGGGTGGTGTGGCTGAGGAGTCCATGGGGTCAGAGGAGTCTTCTGTGATGATGGGGAGAGGGGAAGGGTGGATAGTGGGCGGAGGGACCGTGGGGGGGGCTGGAGGGTAGGGGGAGGGGTGGGCGTGGTAGGAGGAGGTGGAGGCGGGGTGTGAGTCGGTAGGTTGGTGTAGGGGCCATGTGTTGCGGGATGAGAGGGCCGGGGTGGTGGAGAGTTGTATCTCTGGGAGGGAGGAGAGGTCGAGGGGTAGGTCATCGTCTTCCTGCATTTGGAAGTCGGAGGGTTCCAGGTGCCATTGGCTGGGGATGTGATTGTCTGTGAGGTGGCGGGACCATTGAAGGAGAAGGGCGGGGGGGGTGCGGTGGAGGGTGTTTCTTTTTGTGATTGTGAGAGGAGGTGGAGAGGGGGAGATGGTGAAAATGGGGTCCAAGAGACGGGCTTTTCCGAAGGTGGAGTAGTGGTGGGGAGTGATGTTGAGGGTGCAGGTGGAGTGAGTGCGAGCGCCTCTGTGGGTGTATGTGTGGGTCAGTGGAATGGTGACTGTGCCGTTGGTGGAGATGAGGATACAGTACATTTCGGGGCTGAGGGATATTTGTATGCTTGTGGTGATGGTGGGGGAGTTGGAGGGGTGTGAGCGAAAGTATGAGCCATCGGGGAACTTCTTCAGGGTTGTGTAGTGATATAGGCTGGGGGGGTGTTGGGAGGGGGGGGTGGTTGTGGGGGTGTTGTGTGTGAGGTATTCAATGGCTGTTTGTGAGAAGAGGGTGTGCAGCCAGTGTGAGTGGGGAATGGTGCCGTCTGGGTTGATGCAGGGGAGGGAGAGGGAGTGGCGGGACTGTACGAGGGCTGTGGTGAGGCAGGTGTCAGCCCATGATAGGCCTGGAACATGGCCAGAGACGGGGGGGGTGTGATGGTGATGGAGTGAAGGTGATTGTCAGGGGGTACGGTTTCATGGGGTGAGTATGAAAAGATGGGTAGGGATACATGGCCGGATTGTGAATGAATGGGATTCTTGGGCAGATGGAGGATATTTACCCAGAATGAGGAGGGGTCGGCCTCGATCGGGGTTGGAGTGTCCAGCGGCTGGATGGCGTCCGCGAACTGGAGGATGTACAAAGCTTGTTCTGGAAGGTCTTCGAGTCTGCATTGGGGGTGAGTCGAGGGGGCTGGTCCGGTCGAGGTGAGAGCGGTTGCGAGGTCGGAGGTGAGGAGGTCTTGTAGGAGAGCGATCACCTCTTGGCCGGTGATACCGGAGAACAGGGGGGAGCGGATTTTCACACGACGACCTGAAACTGCATGAGCTGAGGCGTCGCGGAGGAAGCGAATTTTCTGCTGACTCAGTTTGTGCAGTAGCGAAGGGGAGGAGGTCGCAGAGGGAGGCACTGGACCGGCCGAATTAAATTCACGCTGGTGTGAAGTTAACTGGTACAAGAGACCTACCGCTATACAGGAGGTGGGGATAGCCAGGCTGACTTCCTAGAAGCCCGAATGGAGCTCGGCTGGTAGGGGGGTGTTGTCCTCGCATTTCGGGGCGGTGGGGTGATGTGTGCGAGAGGAGTTCGCTGACCAGCGCGTGTGGTGGACAAGTTCCCTTCCGATTATATTTTTGATGCGGTTGGGGAGATCGGTGAGGTCGTTGACGCATTCGAGGAGCCAGCGACGGGCCACCGAGCAAGCGGATGCGATCGGGTCGGGGTGTGACGAATCTGGCATGAAGACTCCATGGAGCCAGAAGCGGGCAAGGTGAGGGGGGGTGGTGGAGTACATGCCTGTAAGGAGGAGTGCGTCGATCATTCTGGTGGAGAAGTCGTCGGCTTGTCCGAGAGTCGCGGTTGACCGTGGGATGGACATGACCAGGGGGGTCTGGAGTCCGCGACGGAGTGGGAGGGGGTCCATAGCTGTGCCCAATATCTGTTGGGGGTGGGGAAGTTGAGAGGTTGAGAGAAACGGAGTCAGCGGATGTCCCGCGAGTTTGTTCCTGGGATGGTATAAGTCCGTGAAGCGGCCGTGTTGCGGGGGATCCCTCACGAGCGCCTGCTTGTAGGTGGGGGGGGTTGGGGGTCGAAGACATGGCAGTCGAGCGGGATGTCGAGTGGGGAATATGAGTAGCGGAGGTGTGTGTGGCTTGTCGAGTAGGAGATTGAGAGTAGTACGCGTGTTGGCAGCACGCGACCAGGCCTGATGGGACCTGGGTTTGGAGGATGTTGGCGGCGGACAGGGACGTCCGGACGCTCGGAGGGGCGCGATGGAGCGCGCCGGCCCCCGGGGGAGAGGGTTTTTGTAAGCAATGCGTATCGCAAGTGTTTTGCAGTACTTTGACGGGTACATGTGTGGATTTTGAAGTGGATGGCGCGATAGTTGTCGGGGGGGTGAAATTCAAATCCCTGGAAGCTGCGCCTTTGAGTGTGTACCGTCTGGTGTCGCTAGGGATCCACTGACCATTGTGAGCTAAGCTCGGGTGGGGAGAGGTGAATGGTACACGCTGTTCAGCGGCCATGTCCACCAGTCTTGCGCTCGATGGGAGGCCAGGCCCAGAGCGAAGACGATCGGCGTTGCTCATTCGAGCTACCGATCCATCCCCGATATGTGGTTCGGTAGTACTTTAGTAGTACTTTGGATCTGTTTACTGTCTTTAGTGACGGTAGGATGCGTTTTTTCGTGTGTGTATGTGTGTGCGTGCGTGCTTGTGTGCGTGTGTGTGCTTGTGTGTGCTTGTGTGTGCTTGTGTGTGTGTGTGTGTGCGCGCGCGCGCGCCAGTGTGTGTGCCTGTGTGTGTGCCTGTGTGTGTGTGTGTGTGTGTGTGTGTGCTTGTGTGTGTGTGTGTGTGTGTGTGTGTGTGTGTGTGTATGTGTGCCAATGTGTGTGTGTGTGTGTTAGTGTGTATTTGTGTAGGTGTACCCGTGTTTGTGTGTGTGTGTGTGTGTGTGTCACTGCGTATTTGTGTCTGTGTGGGCGTCTATGTGCCTGTGCGTGAGTGTGTGTGTGTGAGTGTATCAGTGAAGGCTGTAATTATAATCACGAAAATGTTAACCATTATTGTCATTGTCTCCAGGCAATAAGCACAACTGTTATGTCATTATCCGGCCGGCAGACTTCATCAGCAATGTTTGCATCGCGCATGGTCGCGGTTGCTGCAAGGTGGTGCGATCAGATAGATTACTTTTCAAAGGGGATGCTCGCGTTTCTCCAGTGTTTACAGGTAGTATGCATAGCCACATCTGTCCTAGCAACTTCACCATATAGTCGGAACAAAAAAGTGTTGGTTCCGACTAGCGACTACCTTACCCGGTATTTGCGCTACCGACTGTTGGAAGCTAATCAAGTTTCACGTCTCCGCTTCCCACCCCTACTCAGCTCTAACTATCAAGAACTTCGCTGAGATTGTAAGGAAGACTTTGGTCTACAACGGGCTACAAGATCACGCTGTGCCGGCCCAACGTCGGGGAAGGACATTATCCGTACCTTTGGCCGAACCGAAACGGATCCTCCAAGACGAGCGCGCCCACGTCCCCGGTAACTTGGGCCGCTCCAAAAAGGGCCGAAGCAAGCAAGCTCGCTGCCTCCGGTGCTACTGCGACGAGGGTGTCCTTCACTAGACGTCTTTCTACTGCGTGCAGTGTGAGATTCCCTTGTGTATGCCCGGCTCCCGCTACAGCCGCTACTGCTTCGAGCACCACATGCGACTAGACCCGGTCGCCCTTGGCAACATGAAGCGGGTCCGCACGGAATAAACACGCCCCACTGCTCCGCCCCCGCTATCCAATATCCTTCTCGCCTCCACGGTTAGGCGGGCGTGGTGATATCATACCGTAGGATAGGGATAGTCGCTCGCTCAGGAGCGCGAAGTCGGTTGTGCAGACGATAATCTCTGCCGCTACTTAAGATATTCACTGACTGTACTTAGCGGTATTTAACAGAAAAAGTAATGATTATGAAATCGCGTAATCATACAGGCCGGTGTATGATATATCATAACATATACATATCCCCGAGGCACTAGGTCACGGCGGTACATATTCACTAATACCGACCACAACCGTGAACATACATATACTGACAATGATGTACTATGATAGCCCCTCTAGGTCACTGGCAATTATAATGTAAACGAGACTATCCTTCACTTGACGCCGCTCTCATGCAGCGCCTTAAGATCATGGTGTGCTTGGGCTCCGGCAATGCCTTTGTTTGTCCATCTGCCAACATGTCATCGGTCCCCGCCGATACAACGGCGATTGTCCTTGCATCAACCACCTCTCGTCGAATGTACAGGTGCTTGATGTCAATGTGCTTCCTCTTGTTCGAAGCCATGGTGTTTTTGGCGAGCTTGGCTACTCCTTCGTTGTCTTCGCAAAATGTCGTTGTGGCACCGCGCTTTTGTTGGTGTACATCTTGCATCAATACCGTGGAGTTGTCTGAGTGCAGTGGAAGTAAGCAGTACGAACTTGTGCTGTACTGCGCACTTGAATGGAGCGACAGAAAATGCAGGTTTTCTAGGCGCGTAGCACCATGCTAAAAGGCAACGACGTGTGGGTCGGTCGCCATTCTTTCTTGAGTAACACTGACTGGCAATCTTGCCTTACCCTTTCCCACTTACGAGTCGGATTGATATTTGTTCCCCCTTATCTTTGTCTAACGACTTTGTTGCCCCCTGTGCGGCCACACCACAGGTGCTACTCGTACCCGTCGTTGATTTCGAACGCGTGGATCTGGGCCAACTTCCATCCTCGGGCCGTACTTTTTCATCGCGGGCGGCGGCACTTTGTGTGGCAACGCCGTCACTCACCACAGCGGTTTGTCGCTTGAATGTTGGACCACATCCTGCCGTGCGTCTCATGGTGACTCCGTGAGATATGCATCGTCCACCGCTGCGTATGATTGGGAAGTTGCACTGCTTACATGTGCCGATGCTGCTCCACAATAACACAGCCTTAAAGTCCCGGTACGGTCATTTCCGTTACATGCGGGCCGGGGCCGCTAATTGATATGTCCAAATTTGCTATTCGCGTACTTCATCTGAATACCTCTTGTTGAGCGGTAACTAGCTATACGATCCTAGTGTATCGCTTGCGAGTGTAATAGTTGCACACTTGGTGAAGCCGCCGATTTCGGCCCTTTTACTATATTATCGGGTTTTAGACGGCGCTGCTTCTAACCGCACCGGTCGACGCCCGTTGCTCGCATCCCGGCCGCGTAAATACGACGAAGCGGGTGTTTTACATATATTGGCGACTAAAGGCACGGACTTAGCGCTAGACACGCCTCGTCGGGCACCCCGGGACCAGATTAACTAGTTCTTGTTGCGTGGTTCCCCATGCATACCGTCTCGTATGACGGTCGGACGTGCTTGGCCTTTGGCTTCTAGAAGTACAACACCTTTATAGAGTCCTCAGGTCCGCCTTACGGCTCCCTACACCCACGATACGTGGCCGTGAATCTCAAGCACACGGGTGGTATGGCGTTCTTGCCCTAGGTAGTGAAATATTATGTAGTGTTGTTCTGTAGTTTAATGCTTGTGCTTCGCGACAACACTTACGTTACGAAAATAACATCATTTTCTGGAATCACGTGTATAATGGAGGGGTCGAGGACGTGCATGCACGTTTAGCTCTTTATGCGATTGTATGCTCAGCACGGGTGGCGCGGGGTCGCCCGGTAACGAAAGGCTTGGGGCTTGTAGGTTCTGGGGAACAAGAACCGAGCGGGTCGCTCGCGAATGCTGTATTCCAACACTGACGGTGGTGGCTTCACGATAGCCCTTATTTGGCCACCTAGTATAATTGCATATCTCCTTGGTTACCAAGACATGGATCTCGATTGCGCACCGCCTTAAAAATTTCTTTGTGTGATTCCGCTCGACCACTTCATATTTATTATGCGCATGTTCATCGTTTTTGCGTTCGTAGCTTGATGGGTGGATAATGATCTGCTAGACGTACTCTCCGTAGCAATCAGGCGGGCTCCAGCCCTCCGTGGTGTTGGTATGACGAGCTGGCCAAGATGTGCCGAGCTGTATTCCACCCGCTTTTTCTTATATGGACACGCTTATGCGCTTCCCGTAGCATTTTAAGTGAGGTTGGCGATCCCGGATGGTTGCGATCAAGCACCAAGTGCGCCATTGATGTGAATCAATTATCACCACCTATTCTCGTGAACTTGTGGGTGACGTTTGCTTTCATAAACATTTGTTTTATACCCACGCTCGGATGACCATCATGTATCTTCATATTTGTGATTGACCCACTCTAATTTGGTGACTTTCGTAATGTGTGAAGTCGCGTAGTAGAAGCGGCTCGTAAACTACTTCCATGTAGAGGACATTTGTGTGAGTCCTGTGCTTGCGGACGACACGACTCCGCGATGTCAACCACTCAGTTTTCAATAGTCCGGCTATGACTGCCTATGCGGTCACTACACGGTATTATAAGATTTTAACTAGTGACTAAATAGTCGGCGAATGTTTTACGCTTTTTGTGCCTTCCGAGTAATTAGGCGAGCCCCGCGCTCACGTGAGATCAAATGGTATCGTTCTCACCTACGGCTTAGCCTCGCGTGACCGTGCGTGGTGCATGTCAGCCCACTACACCATATGAGTGTTGCCCCAACCTATTCATTTGTTCGAAGGGATGTTGTACATATGCCGTACGCTCTTATAAGGTTAATATGTGGACTCCACTCGCGGGTGTTACGTGTAACGAATGTACACATGCGCTAAGACATGGAAGGGCTAGCCGTCCGCTGCTTATCGCTTTATTGGGGGTTTTTGGAACTATTTACGGTAAAGTTGCCTCCACAGGGTTGCTCTGAATGAATGCGCCTTCCGCCGCGACGGCACTTGTTATGTTTTTTCCTCATACACATGGACGTTTGTTTGTGGGACGTGGCCCACTTTCACGGTTGTCGCTTCGCCATGGCGTTACTTCGCCGCGCGCTTGTGTGTGTGCACATGTGTTTGCTCTTCATATTCGCAACATATTTGAATAGTTCGGCCCACCACACGTGGCGACCTGTGCAATTCTGGGACCATGGTTATCCCGTGTGATTACGGCTTACGAGACTAGTGGCAATTGTGTGTACTCTTTATGTTGGCGACATGAATGGAGTAAGGCCCACCGCTGATGGCGACTTGTGAGCTCTGGCTTGGACGCATGAGACTGTTTCGTCTCGGAATTCTGCGACCTAGATTTCCATGTGCAACTACTGCGTGTGAGGCTAGTGTTTTTTGCGGTAACCCTTCATATAGCATAATGAATGGAGTTAAGCCCGCTGTTCGTGGTGACTTGTGCTTGAGCTCAGGCTCGGATGAGACGGTATCATTCGGAATTTCTGCGATCTAAATTCCCCGTTGCGATTAACGCGTTCGAAGCTAGTGGTAATCATTTTAACAACCAACCTCGCCCACAACGTGCCCCTCTATAGGGCGATATATAGTTAGACCCTAATGCGGCTGTTAACCAACGTGCTTAGTACGAGTACCAAATGCAAGGCTTTATATATCCCCTTTGGGGCTGTCTCCTTACGGTAGCTTGTACACATCTTTAACACTATAAGCGAGTTATTCCATCTACATTTTCTTGATACATGGTAGAGCAAGACCGCACTGTCGCGGCGTCACAAGAAGTTCCGGCATGTATGGGACTGTATCATCCGGTAGGCCTGAAAACTAGGCTACGTCGTGTAATTAAACACATGTAAGGACACTCTAATTGTGTTGTTTTCTCTACATGTTCGTGATACATGGTAGAGCCAGACCGCTCTGACGCGGCGTCTGAAGAAGCTCCGGCTTAGATGAGACCGTATCATCTTGTAGCCCTGCGAACTAGGCTACCCCGTGTAGTTTAACGCATGTAAGGCTATTTGTAACGCTCGAACTGTGTTGTTTTCTCTACATGTTCGTGATACATGGTAGAGCCAGACCGCTTTGACGCGGCGTATGTAGAACCCCGATTAGATAAGACCGTATCATAATCTAGTAGGCATGCGAACCAAGCTACCCCGTGTAGTTGAATACCGCTGAGGCTAATGGCCCACGTGCCAAGTTTTTGCTAGGATTGACGTATAACAGTGAATCACTTTAACCTTGTCACTAGCAAGGTGGAATGCCCACCTGCAGCGGTAGTACACAACAATAAAGCTATTGATTGTTGCAGAACCACGGTTATAAGACACGCGTAAAAACTAAGGCTCTTATGAAACCAACATGCATACTCTATCTCGTCTCATGCTATGTGGATACTAGTAAGCTTGCTGTGATGTTTACTCTTCACGTTCTTACTCATGAATGGATTTTGGCCCATCTCATATGGTTCCTTCATAGAGCGTAGGCTCTTGTGATACTAGTAGTGAGATGGTTGCGATAGTTGTTCTTCACGTTAGTACACGTAAATGAAGGCAAGCCCACCTGACGTGGTTCCCTTAAAAACCTTAAAACGTAAACATAATAACCTCTCGGTAGATACATATAGAGGCGACCAAGTCCACGGTTGTGATATGTCGTTTACACCCGTTGTACGCGCGCAATAAGTTGCTATATAGGTGGAGGGCCAAGACTCCCCGGAGTCTAGCGTAAATATGTGTCCATTAGTAGTCCTACGGAGGGATATGTAAACAAAGGCAGCGCGCGCTAGCCCCGGTGGCCGTCCACGTCCCAATCGTGTAGGCGCTCCTCATGGACGCGATAGCCGTATCGCAAGTTTACATGGCCCTTGTCGCCCTGACGGCGCTATCATAGGTGGCGCTTAGAGCGCGTCCCTCTTCGCACCTAAACAATAATAAGCCCCGTCCATCTCGCACCTATACATACGGGGCGATTGACAATAAGAACCAAGCTTTCTTAAGGTGCTTACGGACACCTTCAACAAAGATGCCCGAATGCAGCCGCCAAACATGGATAATCATAAAGTTAACACGGCTTGACTTTGTTTCCCCTGCGGGTCTGACCCCCGCCGAATGGGCGTATATGGGTTCTCTCCATGTTCGTGTTACATGGGAGAGCCAGACCGCTCTGACGCGGTGATAGAAGAAGCTCCGGCTTAGATGAGACTTTATCATCTGGTAGGCCTGCGACCCAGGCTACCCCGTATAATTAAATGCCTATGAGGCTCCGGGCCCTCGTGCCGGGTTAACTATGTTCCTTGTGTGCCATAATTGACGCATTATGTATAATATATGCTACCGCAAAGAACAACAATTCACACAAAATATTGATTCATGTAGGACCACGAGTGTCCGACGTGCTTAACCGCTACGGCTCTTATGAGCCTGACTTTGAGCCCTTCCTATTACCCACACGACAAATTACAAGTATGCGCAGCTTGAGTCGCTTGAAATTGTACATACTGTTTGTACACGACCTGTGGCTCCGCAGAGTTGGTAATTAGTTTTCAAATCGGTAGAATTCGCTGTAACCTCTGTAATATTTCGCACACGACCTCAAGCTCCGCCGATCTTGCTAAACTCTCGGTCAATACACTCTGAGCTTACCCAACAAGCGAGTTGTCGTATCATTTTCTGCCTGATTGCATGGTGTAGTGCATAGAAAACGTGGAGTTTTCTGAGTGCAGTGGAAGTAAGCAGTTCGAACTTGTGTTGTACTGCGCACTGGAACGGAGCGACAGAAAATGCAGGTTTTCTAGGCGCGTAGCACCAGGCTAAAAGGCAACGACCTGTGGGTCGGTCGCCATTCTCTGTCGAGTAACACTGACTGGCAATCTTGCCTCCCCCCCCCCCCGCCATGTGAACGATTGGTCTATTTCGAGGTTACTAACGCTGGGCGACTGGCCCCATTTTTTTGTAGATGCGATTGTTAATCCATGTACACACGGAATGGCATGAAGGGGGATAGAACCGCCGCTTCCCGGAACGGAGGTGTACGCCTTATCCAAGTACCGCCAAAAGTCGGTACCCGATAGCAACGTATTGTGTATATGAACCCATCGCATCGCATCGCGACTGAGCGGCGAACACCTATAGCGAACACCTATAGGTGGAGGGCCAAGACTCCCCCGGAGTCTAGCGTACACATGTGTCCATTAGTAGTCCTACGGAGGGATATGTAAACAGCGATAGCGCGAACAACAACGATACCCTTGTCGTACATGTTTGGTGAGGGAACAATGTACGTCCTCCCTTGGAGGTTGCGTCACCCCGGCGGAACGCCACACCATACAACTCCCTGTAACTACAACCCCTTGAAATCTCCCGGACGGTTTAGGATGTAGAGCGTGGGGAGCACGTGCGGAGGTTGAAGAGAAGGGAGACTATACTACGAATACGAGCTGGCAGGAGGAGCAATCGTACTTGGAGTACTTATTTCGAAGTGGCCGGTACTGTAGTAGACCCGGAGACTGTTAAAACAGTGGGACATTACTTGCCACCTAGATTCCTTCCTTTTCTTTAACCAATGCCCGTGTTCGGACCACCTCGGTCAGTACACTCTGAGCCTACCCAACAAGTGAGTTGTCGCATCAGGTCCTGCCGGATTGCATGGTGTAGTGCATTAAAAACCAAAAGTATACAACGCTTTTGTGACGAGTATTGTCCTGCAATAGTACATTACAAGACATTGTACATGTTCTCGTTACTAATTTCAATTCGTGCTTTTCCATCGGAAGGACGTACAACGTGGGTCCGTCGCTACTGCAATATTAGCAAGGGTTCTGATGCGTAATGTACTACCAGTACATCCCGGTACGTACAAGTACGCACCGTTAATCTAACTAGCCAGATGACGCGCCAAGCGAGGTTTCCAATACAAAATGTGATCCCCCAGACTAGACGAGACGCGTCGCAAGTCTGTTGACGACGGTTGGAGAGCCCTAGCACCTGACACGTAAGCCAAGCGAGAGCATGTGCAAGCTAACGAGGCAAAGACAATATAAGCCTAGTGCGATAGAGGGAGGTGACAAAACCATTTAACAATTCCCTTTGTTCAATTGCAATATAATACTAGAGTACAAGCAGTGAGACATCTTCTCATCTCTTCCCATCTACACCACCACCTAGCAATTGAGCAGCAAGAGAACAGAACAAAACATATTTGTGTATGGAGTTAGCCTTAGAAGGCTAACCGCAGCACTGGTTTCGGAGCTCTTGGTCGACACAGGTTTGCCGCTGTCGCTTGACTTGCTCGACGTTGCTTGATTGATTCCGAATGACGTCTGTTGGACCTCGTCGTTAGCTGGTGGTCGTTCTTCATGTTGGTGGATCTAAGCTTGCCGACGTTAAGCTCGTGTTACCACGTGAGCCTCGTTCGGGTAAGACATGGTTCCCCGCTGGTTCGATTTCATCTCACGAAGAGCATGTTGATGCTGCTATTCGCGAGTTGCATGAGGAAACTGGCCTTATTTTGACTCATGATGACTTTACGCTGTTGAGTGACGCACCGGTTCGTGTCGCTTTACATGTCGAACACCAGCTTGTTAACATCTATTCGGCTTCCGTTCCGGTTCCTTATGTGCGACGACATATTTGCGTACCCATGCTCAGCTCGAGCATGTTGTTACTGCCCTGTCGACTATTAATGTTGATGGTTCTTACGTCGTTCCGGAGACAATTGATATTGGTGGTCTATCACTTACGCCTGCTAAGAATGGGTTACTTCCGTCCATGAAGCAGAAAAGCGAGATACTTCACTTTGGTTACTTGACTCAGTGGGAGATTTTTCGTCGTGTAGTTTTCACGAACCAAGTTCACTGCTATGATGACCCGTCAATCCCGACGCATCTCTTTATGTACCCTATGTTTAGTACTGTCGACTATGGCCTCGTCTGGCTTCTTATTCGTGGTGACGTCAATCAATTATGTGGGCAGACTCCGACGGATTTACGCATGTGAGCCCCACTTCAGACGACCAATTTTGCCGGTCTACCCGTGACTCTTACGGAGACTCATCGCAAGGCTGCAATTAACTCACCAATGCGGTCTGGTCGTTTTCCCCGTGAACTTGAGGAATGGCTTGAGGCGCAACCGCAACGCTTCGTCTTGCTTGGAATTATTGCTGATTCTTACGACGCACTGATATGGGTTAATGCACAGTTTTGTGGACCCCTGAATAGCTGGTGGTTGAACCGTAAGCAACATGCAACCATACCGGCTACGTTTGACATGCTTGTCGCGGAGCTTCGGAAGACAGCTCTGCTACCTAACATCCAAGATGACGCCATGAACGCTCTGCTCAGCAAGACCCATGGTAATATGAGTTATGCCGTTTACACCTAGCAGTTCAACGACTTTTACGGAGATCTCGTCAATTGCTGACAGCCGACATGCAATGTGTTCGCTTCATCAATGGATTGGCTAATGCTGTCTTACATACCCAAGCCAAGTCTCATCGAGCACAAAAGGGTTACACACTCAACCTCGTGGAGCTACAGAACTTCCTCAACGACGTCGTGACAAATACGCCCGGCGCCTGCCGGCGGCGCAGCGGCGGCGGCCCCGGAGGGGGGTGCGCTCGCAAGCCCGTCGGCACCTACCTCTACCTCCACGCGGTGGGCGCTGGTAACCCCGTAGCCGTGCCATGCATGGCACGGTAGGGGGCTGAACGATGGTCTGACAGCTGCGATCCGCGGGATTAGCAGCTGTCGGAAAGCCATGTACGGAGAGTTTTGGCAAAGCATAATACCCGTTCACCCGCACATGGATCTCCCGCTCGGCCTGTCCGATATGTTTTTTCATCAACTAAATACCCACAGATACTCTCCCGTCGCGGCGGGAACGATGTCTGCGGAATGTTTTTTGGCGAAAGGGTACGGACGGATCAGCGGTGGGACGAGGGTGTTGGGGCTGGCGGCGGACAGCTGAGAAGCAGAGCTAGGGCACGGCGTTCGCTAGCAGCCGCCAACCATGCTACAACTTTAAGTCTACCCTAGGGCCGGGGCCTGAGGCTACGCATGACGGAGGTGGGTCGCGATCGGAGGAGCGGCACGGTCTGGCGGCGGCGATCCTTAGGATCGACCGCCGCCGGAAAAACCGGTACGGGGGGCTTTTGGAAAAATATTCCCGTACCCAACATCTTTTGTGGTTCGGCGACTCGATCCCTGTGTCCGACCCACCCCTCCCCTAGTCGGTACCCGGTTATCGACATGCTGCCTCATGCAGTATGCCTAGGGTTATCGTAACGGCACACTGCTCGTAAAGGCGCCCTCTAACAACGTAAACCACCGGGGGAGGGTACGGCATGCCACAGCGCGATCAGATGGGTGTTGGAAGCAGACGGAACAAGGTCAAGGGACATGAGAAAATCTGGCACGGGGGCACGAGAGCCAGCCGGACACCGTCTGCTGCTTAGTTATTTACTCTTCCCCCCCCCCCCCCCCCCCCCCCCCCCCCCCCGAAGGAGGAGGGAAGACTAAGCTAGTTGGCGAAGTGCGTCCGGAGGAGCAACTACTACCTCGGGCGGGGACGAGTAAGGATCGAGACGGGACCGACGAAGATCTGAGCGAAGGGGTTTTTCACATGCCTTTCCCCCTAGCTCCGGCAAGACCGGAGTCGCAAGGTACCCGAGGTCATGCACGTTCGCCTCGACCAGCTCACGTTGACCAGCCTCGCTGATCAACATCCCCGCAGCGGCTGGAGCACGCCGCGTATCGTGGAGACTAGCGACACTTTCTATTTCATACCGTATCCCAAAAAAAACACGTATATATCAAAAAATAATAAATACATGGTTACGTGTATGTTTTATGCGGTATCGTCACTGCCAATGGAGAGGTTGGGATAAGTGGTTCCCGGTCTAGCCCCGGGTTAATAAGTCCAATAGGCACGAGCAGGGGGGCCCACAGACAGCAGCAGCTTATAATGGCATTGTTGCAAACAATTTCAAATTTCAAATTGATACGCCCCATCTAGGAGGTGTGAAGTCAACAATTAGACCGCCGAATACATCTAGAGGTAGACAACCGACCAAGAAGCGCACCTATGAGGACCCTTTAAGTGGAGCCTCTTAAATCTGGAAGCGTATTAATGGTGTTGGTCGTGTACGTGGACGTGGAGGAGGTCAAGGTGGTCGTGGCCAACCTTCTCAAAAAACTGGCCGAATTGATTTCAGCGCTATTGATAATACGTTGACTTTTGAGGAGCGCAGGCGTCATATCAAGGAGGGACTATGCTTCAAGTGTTACAAGAAGGGACACCGCTTGTCGTCGTCGTCAAAACAAGCAAAGACAAAGTCGTAAACTTGTAACCAAACGTTCGATTGATTAGAAATTGGTTGACTATGTTTTCGAACCTCTGCGCGCACGCTTTGACTTTACCTTGAGGGATGTGCTGCTGATGAAGGTCTAAACTCGCACGGTGACTTCCCTTACTGTTCGCCGAGTGACTCGATTCTAGAGAGGGATTTGTCAAGAAAACGAGTGTTCATTAATCCACCCTCAGAGGTAGCTGAACGGATTGGCCGTCATTTTGAGAGTTGTCGCCGTACAGCTCCAACATCTACGATGGCTATGTTTGTTCTACATAAGCGGGCAAAGTTCAACGAGCTCACTCGCCACTAGAAACTCTACCAAGAATTCCCAAGCCGGACACGGCTTTTTACTCGCCAGTCGCTGGAGATTCTTGTTCAACAAGAGGTTGTTGCTCCAACTCCTTGCCATGTACAACTTTGGTTAGTCGACGCTGATTGTACCTTTTACGATCAGGCACCGACTACTGTTCCTGACCAACCCACCTCGGTACATGTACCTCCTGTCGACAGGGAAGAGCCCGGAAGACCCCCCCCCCCCCCCCCCCCCCCCCCCCCCCCCCCCCCCCCCTTTGGTGTGTCGGCGCAATCAATCTTGGGCGCAAAAATATTGTCCAAGAGTTGAGAAGAATTGTCAATGAAGACGATGCATGATTGCAGTTTTTTATGCGAAGGTTCGAAATCTTGATGTATGTCCACTCTCCCGACTTTTGTCGAGGAGGTATAACATCAGAACACATCGGTATCTTTGGAATATATATTCTTGTAAGTAAATGTGACTGCTCTCCGACTACCGACGTTCAGCGTACGAGGTACACAAAAATATAGGTGAAAACGCTGCCACGACGTCACAAAGTGGCAACATGCGTGCCATATGGATGTCCACGATAGTCAAAACACCAATGTACGCTAAGTTTCAGCTGTGATCCCGCGGATAAATTGTGCTAATGTAAGAAAAAAGTATGATCTGGCACGTAACGTACCACATGAATTAAGCAAAGTACTGTTTTGGCGAGATGAGAGTCCAAATACAAAAAAATACTGAAGGAATTTTGACGATTAGTATGCGAACTAGATACGAACTAATAACAGTCCTTTCTTCCGTAATCCCATCCTCTTCTGTGGCCCTTGCGTTGGCTGTCGGTGCCTCGCTGGCATCAGCTCCGCGCTCTCCTCGGCAGATCATCGGCCATCATCTCGTCAAGAAGAAGCTCCACTCCTGCTCGCACTCACCGTCCGCCCCCCTGCTGTCGACGTTATCCCTCCCAGTCTGAGACTTTCTGAACCTGCTTCTGAGACCCACATAATGTCGTCACAAATGATCAGCTGCCGCACTCCGGTGGTAGCTGGAAAAGCCGCTGCCCCCCGCCTCCCCGCCGCTGGTACGGCCCAGATAATGTTGAACAGGGCGACGACGCGCCCTCTCTTATTATGCCAGTTATGACTTGTGCCCCTCCCTCATTCACTTCCTAAAAAACACCCCCGCTTTCACGTTAACGCATTTAGCAGTACTGTCTAAGTGTAGCGCTGACCGGTCTGCCGTCGCGCCGTGCCGATGTCCGAGCAGCGGCCGCGCCTCTCCGCTGTGCCGCGGTGCGCTGCGATGCCTCTTCCGCCGGCAAGCTGCCCACAGTCTCGGTCACCAAGCGCGCGCTGCTGAGCGGCTCCGCGGCTCTCGCCGCCGTGGGTGCTGTGGAGCTGCCCCGAATGACGCCCGCTTTCGCTGGTGTCGTAGCGGACGAGTGGGAGAAGGTACGCCTTTTCATCTACCCCAGTCTCACCTCGACCACACCATCAGTTCATAATGGCTTCATATATTGCGAAACCTCGACCACTCGCGTGTGGCCTACAGTTGACTCAACATATCCCGCATTCCTCTAAAATAGCGTGTATTTGGTGGCGAATCAGATCACCTTGCCTGTAGCGGAAGGCGTAGTGCTACTGGACATCGGCTTCGAGGAAGACGACCCCAACCACGGTGCGCTTGTTTCCTATTTCATCCACACTCGTCCACTCGTCAAAGCTACTTCCACACTTCCCGAACCCGCTCGAAGGGTCGCTTCTCCCTCTCCACGTTTCGAATAATCTGTTTGTTAGTGCACACGTTGCCTGACGACCTCCGGTGATCCTCTGTCAGGATTTATCCTCGGCACGGGTCAGACGCTGTTGGAGACGACCGACGGCGGAAAGAGCTGGTCGGAACGGCAGGTGCCGCAGGCGGAGGACGAAGGCATCAACTACCGCTTCAACAGCATATCTTTCGCAGGAAAGGAGGGCTGGATCGTGGGCAAGCCCGCCATCCTGTTGCACACCTCCGACGGCGGCGTCAGCTGGGAGCGCATTCCGCTGTCCGCCAAGCTGCCCGGCGCGCCGCTCACCATTTACGCGCTGCCCGGCGAGCCGGGGCAGGCGGAGATGGTGACCGACCAGGGCGCCATCTATGCCACTTCCAACACAGGCTACAACTGGACCGCGGCAGTGCAAGAGACTGTGGATGCTACGCTGAACCGCACCGTCTCCTCCGGTGAACCCCTCCATACCACTGCGCTCTCTGTGTCCTCCACGTTTTAGATTGACACTGAAATGATTTATACCACATAAACGAATATGTTTTCACATATAAAAATGCACAAGCTAATTACAACCCTCCCATCCTGCACACACACACACACACACACACACACACACACACACACACACACACACAAATGTAAGAAACTACAATGTCAATGGAAAATTCTGACAGCAACATTGAAACCCAACCGATAAGGAGCTACGCAGGGTAAATCATCAGCGTCAACTCGTATTAGTGCTCGAGCCCACCCATGAAATCTGCACATGCGTGGCTACCTTCCATGTGGCCCTGTTGTACACCTGGGTTTATCTTGTGTGAATAGGGCGAGCGGTGTATAGGGGTAATCCATAAAAGAATGCCCTTTCACTTGCGACAACGCGTGTGTGCGGGAAGTATACTCATTGTCTCTATTCGACTGTGGGAAGTAGAGAGAGGTTGTACTCGTGTGTGTCAGTGAAGGAGTTGTGGATCGACTTGTCAAACACAGAGAGGGAAACTGTGTGTGCGCGCGTGCGTATGAGAGAGATAGAGAGAAAAGGAGCGAGCGAGCGAAAATATGAAACTTTTGTATCCGATTGAGAGATTCTGTGTGCGTGCGTGTGTATGTACTAAGGCTAGCTGGTTATCTACGTGTGCGTGGTCAAGAGAGGCTCTATGTGTGTCGAATACATGTCCATGTCCACTATTGTGTGAGTTGGTAACGTATCTGTGTGTGGGAAAGAGAGACTGCATGTGTATTGTGCGTGAGGGTAAGAGTGGTCATGTACATGCGGGGTACAAAGCGTATATGGGCATATGATTGTGTGTTTATGTATGAGAGAGAGAGAGAGAGAGAGAGAGAGAGGAGAGAGAGAGAGAGAGAGAGAGAGAGAGAGAGAGAGAGAGAGAGAGAGAGGGGCAGATTGTATTTGTGGTGTGTGGGGGGTGGCTCAGTCTGATGAGGGCCGTAGACGGGTTCGATCTCTCACACAGATCAATGTATGTATTTTGCGGCTGGTGAAGGGGCACTGATGGTCAAGAGTGTGGGCATATGGTGGGTGCGCAGGTATCAGCGGCGCTTCCTACTACGAAGGCTTCTTCTCCACCGTGAAACGCTCCGAGACGGGCGAGTACGTGGCGGTCTCCTCCCGCGGCAACTTTTACATGACCTGGGCGCCCGGCCAGACGTATTGGTTCCCGCACAACCGACCCACCGCGCGCCGCGTGCAGTCCATGGGCTGGGACCCCACCAACCGCATCTGGCTCACCAACCGCGGCGGCGGCGTGTTCCTGGCTAATAAGGAGGGGCTGGTGGACACCGGAGACTTTGACGCCGTGAGCCTCGAGTCCCGTGGCTTTGGCATGCTCGACGTCGGGTGAGACCCTCTTAATGGCCCCCCTCCCCCCAACGCGCGCGCGCGCACACACACACACACACACACGCAAGGTCTTCATAGACGCATTTGGTCTTAATGGAGTAAAATCATTACTACTTAATGCCTGCATACTCATTTTGCTCTCGTGTGCACTTATATTGGCGTGTGGTTGTTCGGAACGACGGTTCATATTCGGTGTGCTGTCGTAGGCGAATGGTTTCGTGCGAGCGTTTGCCTTATTCTGTGTGTTGCGTGCGTATTGGCATGCTGTTTCAATTGCCTGTGCGTTTGGTCGAGACCGCTTGATCGGGTTTAGTTTTTCTACGTACGGGGTTGTGTGCGTGTGTTTGTGTGTGGACGGGGTAATATTTGTCGGCGTTGTAGCTCGCTATATGGAGCTGTGCACTGAGATGCACACGATGTGCCACCATACTAGGTATTCAACCGACCCCAACGTCGGCTTTGCGTGCGGCGGCAGCGGCAGTCTGTTCAAGACGGAGAACGGCGGCAAGTCCTGGAAGCGCGTGAAGGGGGTCGACCGGATCGCGGGAAACCTTTACGAGGTCAAGTTTTTCAAGGGCAACCGCGGCTTTGTACTAGGCAACGACGGCATCCTGCTCAGGTACATCGCCTGAGCGGTGGACGACGGAGAAAGCAGCCGCTCTTGATCGCTCGTCTCGCCCCTATCTCTCGCTCTCTTTTACTTCGTTACCCTGTACCGCCCTGTTAGAACCGCGACTGTAAATCCTTTTTTGTGACCGTCGATGCGCGGACGCGTTTGCCGTCGAGTGCTCGGCCTCTGTTCAGTCATAGTAATGAGCTGAACTGACGGCAGCATTGGCAAGACATATTTCCAGGGACCTGACCCGTCTCGTTGCTGATTCTCGGAATGCGGTGGTGGGGTTATCATAGAAAGGGTGAAAGGGGGGGGGGGGGGATATCGGTCGTGGAGTAAGATATAAGTGGCACGCTCATCGATGCATTGACATTGAAAGCGGAGAGGGGGGGGAGGGGGCTACATGTCATGCGGTAACGTGCACGCAAACAGTGAATAACTCGGGATACACTCTGAAAGTGGCATCGACAAAAAAGGGTGAAGGGGCGGGAGGGGGGATATCGGTCGTGGCGTAAGACATAAGCGACACGTCCATCGATGCAACTGCTCAAACAATGGTCACGCATTATTCATTTAGTCTGAGTGCGTGAATGTGTCTGCGTGGAGGGGAGGGAGGGAGAAAGCGACAGCGCTGCTCCTACAGCACAGTCTCTGCATGGCTACTGTGAAGAAGGAGTCGTATGCGCAAAGATAACAAAGCCCGCGCACGTCGACAACGCATCGCATATGTCAGAGCCTTAGAATGCACAGCGGGGAAAGCTACTTCCCAGAGCAGAACAATCCCAAACAGTGGTGCACTAAATGGGGAGATATTTTATATCCTACTGCGGCAACAGCGGACGCGGAGGGGGATGCATGCGCCCAGTGCGAACAGGTGCCCTTCAATCACAACGGCCGCACAAAACGCCACTTACATTTTTTCATTCGCTGAGGCTTTTAAAAACAATCTCAGACGAAAGCAACCACGGCTTCATTACACGCCGATGATATCTGGCCAAGAAAATCAAAAAATTAAAAACACATCATCTTTTGGATGTGCGCGAAGCAATGATGACGCCCACCAGCAAAGCAGCCGCTAGCCTACCTACCACTTCAAAGCACTCGGACCTGTTGCACCTAAACCGACGATAACCTAATACAGAACCTGAGCAAGGGCAGCGCTGTCCCACTGAATCCCAATCCCGCCTCCGCTGTCACCCACATATCTGTGCGGTGGCCAAAAATGCTCGTCGAACTGAGGTGAGACGGTCATGATGAGAGGCAGAGGTGCAGCAGTGGCAGTATGCGTGGCCACGACAGGACAGCGGCCTCAATCCCGCACCACTGCGGCCATCTCAAAGCGCCTGCACGCCACGCAATGCACCACACCCGCTCAAACCCTAAACTCTTAAAGCAAAAGTGAGGTAGGAAGGGATACTGTATACCGAACCACACAATCTCCCAGAATAAATATGATCGTCCCGCAATCCATTTGTGCGCACTTTCAACTCTACCATTGCTAAAACTTCAGCAGAAACCACGAGTTTGACAGCGCTAGGGTTTGTATGCACCCTAAAATCGTGGACAGGAGCAGCAACTCAGCGCTCACCTGCGCAGCGCCATTAGCGTCTTTTGACGCCGCACACACTCCAGGCTCAGCGCGGCACTGTCTTCGCCCGCTGTGGGTGAGCAGGAGAGGCCCTCGCGGTTGGGGGCGTGCATGAGGCGCGCCACCAGCGCACCCTTCACGCGCTGCTCCACACCGTATATGTCCTCCGCCTGCGTAGCCACGGCGCGTTGGAGATGAGGAGTCAGGCACTTGACAATATGACAGCACCGACGATGGACAGTGCGCAATTGCGGCCCAGGAACATGCATACCTAACCAAAAATATGTTAATTGGGCGACAGCAGGGAGAGGCCTGATCGCGATTCCAACATAAACAACATAATCTATAACCCATATAACACAGTTTAATAGCGATTCAAATGAAGTCAAAAGAACTGTCAACAGACGTCAGCCGTGTTTTCCGTACGGCTGGCTTAATCATCGACAGCAGCACCGTGGATCGTGAGCTCGGCTCATCACTATCGTGGCACCACCGCCCATCACCACAAATATCACGGCAGCAGCAGCACTACATTGACTCAACTAGGAGCAACTTTGGCATAGCACCATACGATACATGCACATGCCAACCGATACACCGGTTAGCACCGTCTTTCTGGGTACTATTGAAGTCCTGACGAGTTGATACTAGACGGGCAGTCGTTCTGAGGTGGAGCGCAAACGAATGTTTGAAGTTAACCATACAAAGGGCAGCAACAGCAGACATCTTGGCGCAAGCGACATAGAAAGGGTCATCGAGTACTCATAGTACTTTCAATCATCCATCTACAAACTGATATGAAATGATGACAGACTAGCAGGGTCTGAATGCAGAGCCAGCTAAATATCGGTTCATAACCACATATTTGCGAAATCACTGTCGAATTGAGGGGGTCAAGGAATGCATCCTCAGAGACTCAAATGAGTGTCCCGATATGATTTTAGACTTCAGTGCATCTCTGACGACATAAAACAATTGCACGATACTGTCACAGGGATTGAAAGGACATCCAACAAAGCCAATGTTGTGTGGGCGATAAAATCCAGGGACGAATTTCAAACGGATTACCGCTAAATGCAAGTCACTGCCTTACGGTGTCCGTGCATATTTGGCATACGAAACATAATAGTACTGCCCTTTTGGGTGCCTCACGACCTCTTTCGATATTGACAACACGCATTCATAAATACATTGACTGCCAAGAGAATTGGCACAAAATGAGCAGAACATTTCGTGAAGCAAATCGTACTGATCCATATGCAATAATGTGATGAGGGTGGAATCTGCCGTGAGCAATTTTTTTTTCGTGTATTTGTTGACTCTGGATTAACATGGATACCTGGATGTTTTAATAACGTATCTTAATGCCCCCCCCCCCCCCCCCCCCCCCCCCAACACACACACTCTCTATCTCGAGCGAAGACAGAAGGAAGGTAAGTCGATGTAATTTCGCGCATTATTTTACTCGGATTCATACAAGAGTGCGTGTGTGCATATTTGGGCATGTGTCAAGCAGTGGGCCCTCAAAACATGTGTAGCTGAAAGTCAGACTGACGCCCCGCCCCCTATGCCGAGAAGGTGCCTTGCAGGAACTAGGATTATAATCTCACGCGTGTGCGGTTTCCAGGTTTTCGACATCTCTCCAAATGCAGAGGCCGCTTTGGGAGGGGCAGAGCAGGCAAGGGGTTGAGATCGGGGTACAACAACGGGGAAGGAGGCGGGGAGAGGCTCACTGTTCGGGGATCAAGCGAGGCAGCGTCCTCCAAAGTGGCTGTGAACACAAAAATGGCGCGGGACGCTACGACAGACGCCCCGTTGTGCTCGAACTGGCCCTGTTCGGACAGAGCAGCAAATAAAACGGGCAGCGCCCTGGCGCGAGAAGCGCATGAGAGAAGTCAATACAGGGAGGATCTCTAGCCCGGGCCGTTTGACGACTGGGGAGGGCTCGGACATGCGCGGGTAAATAGTTTGGGGGGGGGGAGGGTGGGGGGGGTGGGTGGTGCAAGAAAAGGCTCACCGCAGATCGATCTGCTCCAGACCCTCCATGATAACCAGTCCCTGCGAGCAGTGCTTAAGATAGTTCAGCATTGCCACAACGATGACACCCCAGTGTAGCTATCGGGGAATAGCATTCTTAAACGATCGCCAACAAACTCAGAGAAGTTTGCATAACGCTCATACTCGACGTTTATTCTCGTTAGAAAGCGCTGCTGTGCTAGGACACTTGTGTGCGCGTTGTGTGTGTGTGTGTGGAGGGGGGGGGGGAGAAGGGTTGGAGAATGCGATTTGGTATGAAGTTGTTTGTGGATGCATGTTCATGGAAGATGTAGCGTGTGAATGGAGGTGATGCTATATTTGACACTGTGAAAAAATATGGGGAAACGGGGAGACGCAGGGGAGGAGGATGTGTGTGAGGAGTCGCATTGTGTGTGTGTCGGGGGGGGGGGGGGGGGGGGGGGGGGTGTGTGGGAAGGTGGCTGTGCGTGAACATGTGTATTAAATGTGGGATGGCAAGGCATGGTGCTGGATTGTTTGCGTGGCTGTGCGGGTTGAGTCAGACAAAAAGGATAAGACAAGAAAGAGGAATGACTGTGTGAGTGGGTGCGAGTATGTGCTTATGTGTGTCTTCCAAGACATGTGTATATTTCTGTGAGTGCATAATAATGTGTGTGTATGTACGTGTGCGTGTGTGGGTGTGCTTAAAAAAGGATGTTTATGTCTTATGATGTGTGGGTGGGTGGGTAGGCGTGTGTGCTTATGTGTGTGTCGTCCAATCTGTTTGTGTGCATCTGTGTATGGATAATAATGTGTGTGTGTGTGTGTGTGTGTGTGTGTGTGTGTGTGTGTGTGTGTGTGTGTGTGTGTTTGTTTGTTTGCTTTTGGAGGGTTGCGGTGGATTTCTCGCACGTGTACTGTGAGGGAAGGGGGGGGGGGAGGGGGCTCACCTGAGGGCAACGCTGCAGAAAAGCCACCAGCGCTGCCTGCATCCGCCCTGCCGCCTCTGGCCGGCCAGCGCTGTACTCTGCGCCCTGTGAACGCCCCCCACCAAATGAGACAAAAAGCGACGGCGTCGATGAACAAGAACGTAAAATCTGGTAGTCGGGACAGAGGAGGAGGTCTTCCACCTTGATCGCGAGGGTGCAGGTCCTTTGGGTGCACAGAGGGAAGGCACGTGGGACGGCGGCCGCGACTGCTCTGGCGACGGCCTCGCTCCGCGCGGCCAGCAACACGGTCGGCGCCTGCGAGGGATGCCAATGTACTTAAGCTCTAAGACGGCGCCGGAAAGCAAAAGAAGAGGAGTTAGATGGCGAGTTGCCCTGCCTTACGGACTTCTCGACCGTCGAGGTGCTGCGAGGTGAGCGCCTGCAGCAGCTCCACCCAGTCGCGCGACCTCGGCGGCAGGATCTCGTCCGCCCACACGCTGGCCTCCATCACCGCGCCGCAGGGCGAAGGCGCGGCCGCGACTGCCCACTGCCGCCTCAACTCCGGCAGCAGCTGAAGCAACAGCATGGCGACCAGAGCGACAATGACAGCCATCCAAAGAAGTGAAGGGCCACACACCCCGTAAGCCGTTGCGTCACTCGCCCGTCGTTGACATTTTTCCGTCGCCGCCGTTTTCGTCGGATCGGCCGACGACCGACGCCTGTCGGCATCTGCTAAATCTTTCGGAACGGCCGATGCTTGGCGCCCTTTCATCTCCGCCGCCATTGGTGCCGGAGTCTCCGTTGCTCTGCGCTCGTCAGATTCCGCTGCTGGTGCCTGACTTTCTTCCCCCTTGCCCCATCTTCCTGGATCAGCCGAGCCACGAGCACCACCAACCGCGGCGCTGCCACTGTTTCGACGTAGAACAGTCCCGCACACCCCATCCTCCCGTCCCAGCAAATCCGCGAGCACCTTCCCTGCAGCACCCACAATGACACTCACCCTCTCGTCATGGACTTAGCCAGAGGTGCGCTCTCGAGGCACACAGCGAAACAATACGCGGAATGGGGCGCTCACCTGCGCTGGACGTAGGGCTGCCCTCCTCATCCTCCTCTGCCGTGTCGTCGTCCCCTGCTATCCACCCCGATAAAGACGTCAACTCAGTCCGCTCCTGTCATTCACAGTCAGGGCGTTGTGTAGTTAGAAGGTTAGGGGTGGGCAGCAGGCCCTCTCACCTCCCGACTCGCCTGCTTCTTCTTTGCCGGCCGTTGCGCCTGACGACTCCCTCGCCCGCGTGTCCGCTTCTTCCAGCCGCGCGACGAGGAGAGCCTTCACGCTGAGTGACGCCACGTAAGAGGGGACGGTAATAATCAGCAGGCACGCGGTAATGTGGGCGAAGGCAGTTGTAGGTTGAGGGGTGCAGGTTTTAACTCGTCAACTGGGAAAGGGTGTTGGAACTTGTCGTGCTTGAACTGGGGTGTTTGTTCAGGGCGAGGGGTCCAGGGCTTAGGGTAATAGGCGCTGTACCCGGACACAGGGAGGCCTCGGCGACGGAGCTCCTCTCTCAGTCGGGGGCAGGTCTCTGCTGCGTAGGGCGGCGATATCTCATCCCCGCCGCCCACGCCGTCTCCTTTCCTAGGCGGGGAGCATACACGGGCGCCAGCTGGCTCGCTCTCACTCGACGCACCGGGCGATGCCTCCTCCATCCCGACACGTCTCGACATCGAAGTAAGGTAAAATAATGACACCAGATAGCGATATAGTTTGCAGTTCATGTTCCCGTGCTGCGATGAGCTGTCCTATCTGTGGCTGCTGTACGGGTCGTAGCGATAGTACAAATATCGCTAGTCTTGCCAGGATAATGGGTGGTATACGTACCATTTTATTTTGGTTCGTGCTCCATATGCTGGCATGCTCATGCAGCGCGCCCGCACACATAGCGATTTGTCGCTGTTCACTAGCGGGAGATAGTGTTGAAAGCATTCTCGAGGTCCAAAATGAGGAGGCTGCAGTTTGGAAGCGCTTGAAGGCCAATACGGGTAGTGGGTATCGCTCGTTCGATACCGGACTTTGTAAAAATATAGCGTTGGACATGCCCCAAGTGCGCAGTGGCCGCCTGCGCTGCCCGTACGATGGCGTGGTAATGCGTCAACCGCGATAAAACGTTGCATGTCGCAAGGGGGCGGACCTTGGGGGGATCGCCGCATAAGCGGGTCATACCTTTGTTGATCCCCGCTTGCTTGTGAAGAGCCCAAACGGTTACGCTCGCCAAAAAAATCAGCAGCACCATTAGGTAAGGCCCCCACTGAAAAACGGTTCAGCCACGCACGCCAAGCCGGAACGTTCATGTCGTGCACATGCTCCGAACGCCAACCGTCGACTTGGAGAGCTGATAGGCGCGGTGCATTTCGTAGGACAAGGATCATGGCTTCAGCCCATTCGTCGATGCTATTGTCGTCGTTGAAGTGACGCCTTTTAAGAGAGTTGCCGTTTGGGTGATATTTGTGGCGGTTAGCCTCCTCAAGCTAAACGCTAGCACAAATCAGTTCTAATCTGTCTAGTTATATCGTTGCAAGATGGCAAAATGATGTTGTCGAGAGACGATGGTGAAAGACGTTTCACTGCTGTACTTAAGCAGTATATGTTGTAAGTGAACAATGGAATTGTTAAATGGTTCTGTCACCTCCCTCTACTGCACTGGGCTTAAATAGGTTTCTGCCCAGCTAGCTTACGCCTCGTAGCTTCGCTTACGTGTCAGGCGTTAGGGCTGTCTAACCGTCGTCATCTGTCTTGAGACGCGGCCTGCCTAGCATGGAGAATCACGACGCTGCCCGTTTTGCATCGGAGAACTCGCTTAGGCGCGTCTTCTAGCTAGTTAGATTAATTGTGCGTATCTGTACGTACCGGGAGTACTGGTCGTACAATAGCACCAGTGCCCGTATGAATATTGCAGTAGCGGCGTACCCACGTTTGTACGTCCGTCCTATGGAAAAGCACGAATTAGCGTTTGTAACGACTACTTGTACAATGTCGTGCAATGTATTGTTGCAAGACTGTACTCGTCACACTCTTACCCTCCCCCTCTTGACAGATCTTGAAGCCGCCGCGAGGCAGACCTCCGTGGTTCTAAGCTCCGTTACTGAAGCGGTTACTCGGACTCAGGAATGCGCGCTGGGTGAGCTTGCATGAAGTCGATGTACGCCTGAGTCTTGGCAAACTTGTGCCATTGGGGCGTCTCCAAGAATTCTTGTAACGCAATCGTCCGGTGCACCTCGTTCAATCGGTGCCAGACAGGTGGAATGTCGTCATCACTGAAATGCGTCATGAAGAGCAGATATTTGCCTCGTCGCCCAGGTATCGACTTGATGCACACAGCGGAGATGTGCGAGACATCAAATTCCTCATCGTCTCCTTCATGTATAGTCACCGGGACAACTGCTCGTAGTGGAGCGGTAGAGCAGGGTCGCAAGTTGTTAACATGGAACACATGATGTAAGCGTACTGTCGCTGGAAGTTTCAATCTGTAACTGTGTTTTCCAATTTGCTCCTCCACTGAAAAAGGGCCAAGCTGTCTGTCTCTGAGTTTCCGGTTCGGTTGTCCTCGCAGAAAAAGGTTTGTTGTGACGACTGACACATTGTCTCCTTTAGCGAAGTGTGGCGCTGTAGACGGTTATGTGCTCGCTTGCATTTCGTCCTTGTGTAGCTGTAACACTGAGCGTACCAGGGTGTGTACTTCCTGTAACAATCTCAACCGTTCTGCTGCGTCTTGCGAAATTGGAATCGATGGTCGCATGCTAAACAGCATGTCAGGAGGCTCCTCAGGAGAGAACCCAAAGTTAGCCTCGAACGGTGTGTGCTCAATTCCGAGTGCACGCGAAGCGTTGTACGCAAATTCCACTTGCGGTAGTAGCGTATTCCAATCAGAGCCATCATAGCAACATAAGCAACGAAGAAGCTGCTGAAACGTGATGTTCACTCGCTCTGTTAACCCGTCCGTTTCTGGATGTCGATTGGAAGACATGTTCAGACGCGTTCCGAGGCGTCTCCTGAGTGTCTGCCAGAAGGCACTGGCGAATTTCTGGTCGCGGTCGCTGATTAGTACACGGGGTAGTCCATGTAAGCGGTAAACTCCCTTTAAAAACAAAGTGGCAGTTTCTTCGGCAGTAATCGACTCTGTACATGGCAGAAAATGGGCCATTCGAGATAGATGGTCTACTACAATCAGCACACTGTTAAAGCCATTGCTCTCATACAAGTGTGTCAGGTAGTCAAGACCAACTGTGTGCCACGGTCTAGGTGGTACAGACAATGGGTCGAGAGTCGCAGCCATCTGCGGTCGAATCTTCGCTCGTCGGCACACGACGCAGCGTTCACAAAAATCTTTCACGTCTTGGCGGATTCGTTTCCACCAGAATCTGTCGAGTGCTTTAGCAAGAGTGCTAGCAACTCCTATGTGACCAGCTGACGAACTTTCGTGCAACTTTGTGATCAATCTCAGTCGGAGCTCAGAGTTCTGTGGTATACAGAGGCGATTGAGGCGCCAAAAGTATCCGTCTCGGGCTTCAACCCGGCTGTCTTTCGTCCACTCACCCTCGTCCCCATAAAACGAGTCTTGTGAGAATCCCTCGCGAATGAGATCAGCGAACTCAAGGCTCAGCTGCAGCGCGTTAACAGTCAGTAAGTTTAACTGCCCGTCTTCAAACAACAGCTGGGACTTCCGTCGTAATTCTCGATCTGACGGAACCTCGCCATCCCAAAATAAGGGAACAGTGGCCTGAGGTACGAAGTCTAGACGCCGGCTTAACGGGTCAGCTTCGTTCAGAGCTCCCTTGCGATATGCAAGTGTCATCGAGCCCACAAACGGTTGCAAATCCCGCAGGTATCTTGCTTGCCGCTTGTTCAACCTGTTGTTCGGTTGCCTGAGCAGATGTCGCAGTGTGTCGTGGTCTGTTACGACAAGGAACTTAGAGCATCCTTCAAGATAGCACCTCCAATGCTTGACAACTTCGCATACGGCCAAAGCTTCTAAGTCGTACGCAGAGTAAGTGTTACCACGCTCAACTGAATTCAGCTTACGCGCCCAGTAAGAGACTGGTTGAAGACCTCCTCCTTGGTCTTGCAACAAGACTGCTGCAATCCCCATTGTTGAAGCATCTGTAGCCACGGTGAACGTCGCGTCCGAGCCGACCTCCGGAAGGATCAGGCATGGCGCGGAAATGAGCTGTAACTTGAGAGTCTCAAAGGCTTCCAAACAGGCAGGCGTCAGCGTAACCTTTTGTGGCTGAGACTTCCGCAGTAAGTCCGTCAATGGAGCCGTAAGGTCGCTAAAATGATGAAAAATGGCGTAGAAGTTGCTGAACTGTACGAAACTGCGAACCTCCTTCTGCGTCTTGGGCACTTGCCAGTCTGCAACGGCCTCGACTTTCTTTGTGGAAACCGAAATTTTACCGGCTGACACAGTGTAGCCTAGGTACTCCATCTCTTGCAGTCCGAAGAAACATTTCTTAAGGCGTAATTTCAAGCCTTCTTCCTTGAATCGCTGTAGGACGACACGCAGGTGCTCCAGGTGCTCCTCCAGAGTGCGACTGTAGATACATACGTCATCGAGGTAGACAGTAACGAACTTGTGTAAAAAGTCGCGAAGTATGTCATTCATCATTCTTTGAAATGTTGCTGGTGCGTTGCATAGTCCAAACGGCATGGCGACCCATTCCATTAAGCCATCAGGGGTCTGAAAAGCCATCTTGTGAACGTCATGATCACGCACTCGAACTTGCCAGAATCCTGAGGCGAGGTCGAGGTGTGTGTAAAAATTCGCGTCCTTAAGTTCGTCTAGAGTGTCATCCACACGCGGAAGTGGGTAAGCATCTTTACGCGTAACCTCGTTAAGGCCACGGTAGTCAATGCACAGACGTAGCGAGCCATCAGCTTTCCGCACAAAAAGAATTGGCGAGCCGAACTCACTGTAGTTGGGACGGATCAGACCAGCCTCCACTGCGTCTTTGAGCTGTCGATTTAGCTCTGCGCGCTCCGCAGGTGACAATCTGTTCAGCCGTTGGCGTCGCATCGGGCCAAGTGTTTCAATGGGATGATCCCACTGTCGGCTTACATGTGGAGAGTCGACAGGTCGCAGTAACTCCGGGAAGTCATCGAAGAGTAACGACCGGAAGTTGTCACGTTGTTCTGCAGTCAGCTCCTCTCTAGTGTGAAAGTCTGTTGGTTGTTCAACGGCTGACGTAAGTTCAATGACGTAAAAATCAACATGATGTCCTCTGCTGCGGCGCGTCTTGCGCATGAGTTTCTGAACTTTAGTAGATGACAATAGCAAACACTTAGGGCGTCGTTCCTCGAGCGTAGTCTCCACAGCTGTTCCATCCATCAGTGTAAAAACCCTGGTTGTACCAAATTGTAAAGAGGCATGTTCGTCATCAAGCCATGGTAAACCCGGGATTAAATCAGCTGTACGTAAATCACGTAAGACATAAAAAGTCCGGTGAAATTCGTGTCGAGCCAGCTCAAAAGTAACATCACACACTGTCGTAGAAGTCACTCGCTGTCCGTTGGCGAGTCGAACTGGGGTCTTAGTTGCAGACTTCCGAGTTTGTAAGTAAAGCGTCGTACGAAGTCCTCTGACACAAAATCAAGCGTCGCAGCGCAGTCCACTAATCCAGAAATGTGGTGTCCACCATCAGGAGTTTTCACAGTCAGCTCGGTTCGAATTAACGGGCGAGCTTCCGTGAGGTGAGTCAGTAAGGCTGTAGCTGGCGGAGAAAATTGTTGTATCGTAGCGATGGACTGTTCCGCGTCGCCAAAAGGTATTGGTACGGAGGTGGGTTGGTCAGGTTCTGTAGATGTTGTCGAGTCGTAAAACGCACAATCTGCGTCGACTAACCACAGCTGTACATGCCAAGGAGCTGGAGCAACCACCTCCTGTTGCGTTGGGTTCTCCAGTGACTGACGAGTAAAAAGTTGTGTCCTTGCTGGGAATTCTTGGTTGAGTTTCCAGTTCTTAGTCAATTCAGCAAACTTCGCCCACTTTGGTAGTACAAATACAGCCATCGTAGATGTCGGAGATGTTCGACGACAATCCTCAAAATGCTGTGCAATCTGCTCAGCTATCTCCCAGGGTGGATTAATGAACACCCGTTCTCCTGACAAGTCCCTCTCAAGAATCGAGTCACTCGGCGAACAATGAGGTAAGTCACCGTGCGAGTTTAGACCTTCATCATCCGCATATCCCTCCAATGTGAAGTTGAATCGTCCATGCAGAGGGTCAAAAACTGAGTCAACCAGTTTCCAATCAATTGAACGTCTGGTTACAGGTTTACGACTCTGTCTCTGCTTAGTCTGACGACGACGACCTGCTACTAGCGTTGCAGGTGTCGCGACTGTAGTCGATGGAGATGCCGAAGATGCTTCGACAACCTCTGTCGCTAACAATGTTTCAAAACGAACATTAGATGTAGCCGGCTGCTCCAGTTCGTTGGTAGAACAGCCTTGCCACCATCATTGCTTCTTAGACTGAGTCGGTTCCATCGGTGCCTTGCCCTTCCACTCCGGGCATTGGAACAGTCGGTGTCCCTTCTTGTGGCACTTGAAACATAGTCCTTCCTCCATGTGTCGCTTACGCTCCTCAGATGTCATCGCATTTGCGAGAGTGTCGAAGTCAACGCGGCCAGATGTTGGACCACGTCCACCATTGTTGCCTCCACGTCCACGTCCACGGCCACGACCACGGCCACCTCCATTACGTTTCCTGATCTTAGAGGCGTCGACGAGAGGGTCCTCATTGTTGCCATATGCTCAATGTTGCGCTTACGTGTTGGTTGAGCAGATGGGCCAGCAGAAGACCGCATGTTGCCGAGTTCCGGCGAGTCAGTAACGACGTCATTCAAGAAATTTTGTAGCTCCACGAGAGTAATCTGGTACCCCTTCTGAGCCCGGCATGACTTCGCCTGATTCTTCAACGTAAAGTTCGCCATACCGTTAATGAAGCGTACGCACTGCACATCGGCTGTCAAGTTCTGACGAGACCGACGTAAGAAGTCGTTGTACTGCTTGGTGTAAAAGGCGTAAGTCATCGTGTTGCTCTGCATAAAGTTGAGCAAAGCATTAATTTCGTCGTCTTGAATGTTCGGAAGAAACGTCGTCCTGCGTAACTCCGCGACAAGCTCGTCATATGTAGATGAAATAGCAGCCTGGGTTTTATGGTTCAGCCACCATCCATTCAGATGTCCTGAGAACTGTGAAGTAACCCTGATAACCAAGTCATACGAGTCAGCCGTAATACCAAGCATTAGAAAACGCTGAGGCTGAACTTCAAGCCAATTCTCCAGTCCATTAGCGATTCGACCAGTCTGCAATGGTGAGTTAATCGCAGCTTTACGCTGTGTCTCCGTGAGGGTAACAGGTAGTCGAGCCAAGTTCTGGGAAGGCATCGGCATTCTCATACGTAAATCTGTCGGCATTTCACCACTCAGCCGATTGATGTGTCCACGAATCAACAACCAGACATGACCAGAGTCCACCGACGTAAACCGGGAGAACATGAAGAACTGTCTCGGAATAGTTGTGTCGTCTTGAAAGACCGGGCTGTGTGAGTAGACTGCTCGACAAAAAGTCTCCCACTGAGTCACATAACCGAAGTGAAGTAACTCGCTCTTGTGCTTCTCAACACGAAGTAACCCTGTCTAAGCGGGCGTAAGGTTCAGACCGTCAATGTTGATTGATTCCGGGACGACGTAAGTACCATCCGGATTAATTGTCGACTGTGCTGTAACAACCTGCTCAACCTGAGCAGGTGTACGTAAGTGGCTTGTGGCAAATAGGACAGGGACAGAAGCCGAGTACACGTAAACAAGCTGTAGACCTTCAAGTAACGCGACTCGAACAAGAGCGTCACTCAACAGCGTCAAATCATCCGGTGTCAAAATAAGACCGGTTTCCTCGTGTAACTCACGAACAGCAGCATCCACATGCTCTTCGTTAGGTAAGACAAAGCCAGCCGGGAACCACGTTTTACCAGTATGAGGCTCACGTTGTAATACCAGTTTCACATCCGACAATTTAGTCCCTCCAACATGAATTACCAACACCACGTAATGTCCAGGTCCAAAACGCTGTGAAATGTAAATAACTAACTCGAAACAACAAAATACGAGGTAATACTCCGGTTGCCTCATATTGTCGGATAATGTTTGCAAAAACAATGTGAATAAAGTGGCTTTGTGTTGATAAGTGGAACATTTAACTAAGAGAAAAGGTAAGTAGGCCAGACCGCGCTGTATGCGACATCGTTGCCCAACCCCTTGCGACTGAAAGTAGCCGGTGTCCATAACTACTATGTTATCTATGGTGCGTTTGACCTTTTTTATTTTCAACGTAGAACATCTCCTCTCCCTCTACCTTCGAGGCTAGGTACGATGTAGTACAAATAGACACCGCGGAGAATCTGTGAGATTTTGTGGCTTCTTCTTCACTACCATATGTACCTACCGCTCACATGCACACGACTGACCGTACCGACCGCTCACACCAATCAACCTTCGCACGACGGAGCACACGCTTGTGACCTTTTGCTGCGCCATGACGGAATTACCGTCTCCACCCCAGTGAAAAGCATTGCGTGGGAAAATCAGGAAATCAGTTGCTAAAGTTGTGCCCCTTTCTCGAGATATTGTAACTTTCGAGTAGGTGGCCGAGCGAGGAGATGGCGGAGGAATTAGCCCGGTACGTGGACGCTTACAAGAATCAAGCCGGATTTTGTATCATCGGTTCCAAAATGGAACATGTCATACGGCTCGAGTTAGTGGGAAAACAAGCGAGCTACCAAGTTTTCAGGGGATGTCGCGACTAGCGTGAGGAGTTCAAACTCAACTTTATGAGCTATGCTTGCTACGCTCACGACATGGCTTTACTAGACGTAATTACCTACGCCTACTCTCGCGTTTCTATTCCCCGCGCGCTCTAGCGACTGCTCGTGGTATCTCGGCACGTTTCGCTTGTTGACGTCTTGCAACTTATCTAGTCTGTCCGACTGCATTTTCAGGGAAGGTGGAAAACTTACTACTTTCCAAAAAGTTTGCACGAGAAGAATCTAGGACTGAAGAATGTCGTGTAAGCTTCTCGCGCATAATTGTCATCATCCAGCATAATCTCATTTTATATTGAATTGCCGCCGCAACATGTTTTTCGTCTTTGTTATTCACCCGCGTTGCCTTCCCTATTAGGTTTATGCCTAACCCTAAACAGTGCCCGCCGGAGCGTAAGGGCGCGATAGCGTTGTTGCTTCCTCCGGTGACCGTGGAGCTGCACGAGACGGCGTACATGGCGTCTGGCTCGACGTCGTATACTCTGTCGGTGATTTTTGCGACCGCGGCGATAATGGCGGTCACGGGGGCGTAACTGGTATACGCGGCGAACGACTAGCCGCTACTTTATGAGGAAACTTGGTTTTAAGGCGGGAGCTGGGCGCTGCTACCACCATATTCACATTGGGAGGTAACACCCCCTCCTCCGCGCGTGCCATCCTTGTATTCCAACATCTACCGACCCGCCCGCTGAATATGATGCCTCCTTGTCGTCAATGCTCTTATCCATTTATAACGAACTAATCATGCCTCTATGTGCCATTCAAGTATACGTGAAACGAACTTTGAAGACCCTTGTGCTTCACCCGGTCTTAAAGAGATTGTTTCGAAAATCCACACGGAAGGCTATTGCGGTCCGTGTCGCCCCCGAGGTGCAATTTCTGCCTAAGCGCGCCGCATACAAGCGGGAGCACCCCATCATTCAAGCTAGCTTACATAAAAAAAAGTAAGCTTACTAGTAGCAATAAGTTATTTCACATTAACTATTACGGCTTTCAATTTTCTTCATGGGAGGTTAATCGTGCATAGCTGTTTTTAATCTGATTGAATTTATTTTTCTGTCACTTGAAATAAGGGAACATAATATGTTCTTGATGCTCTCTTTATATGTTATAGGCATTCGCGGTGCGCGGGAGGCCGTTGTGCGCGAGGAACATGCCCTTGCCCGCAATAAGCATGTGTTGCTAAGCGCAAGCTGGTTGATGGTCGAGGCTCTCGGGAGACTCATCGCCAAAACTTAGCATCAATGAGTGTGGCTGATGAATTGTTTTTATTGGTAAAATGCAATTAAAACTGCGGATATCACATTTATGACGGATGACCGGCTGCTAACTTCCGAAAGTCACTTTGAAAGTGTACTTGACGCCATCCACCGCCTCCATGCGACATTGCAGCTGCGAGCGACTTAAGCTTCTTCTCGATGTGCTTGTACTTGTCGCCTCACCCCCAAAAAACCCCAAGAGCGCGGAGTTCTCGAAGCTGTTGATTCCGCACTGGTATATAGTTTCGTGGACTGTTGAGGCTTGCTCAAGACCGGAGGTGTTGTAGATCATCTTCAACACGATGGATGTCCCCTGCACGTTAATATTTTTGAAGATGCCGCAGGCGTCGCCGAGCAGCTGAATCAACACCTTGTTGTCGGTCCCGGGGATGATGAAGTCCTTCTTGTTCGCCACAAGCCAACGAATGCGCGTGGTCAAAATGACGGGAATGACGAAGTCCTTCGCTCTACCTCATTGCAGTCTCATGCACTCTGACATTTACGCCGAGCTCCTCTTTCAGTTGCGCCAACCTCCTCCGAAGAAGTCATGTCGACCTGAGCTTGGGGAACTTTGTGCCGTAAGGCAACACTACCACGACCATGCCTCGCTCCTTGCTTAGAAGAGAGAAGGTTAAGGATGGTCTGGTAGCCCCGGGGACTGACCTTCGAGTGAAGGAAGAGGTCCACGGAAGTCTCGTCGAAGTGCTCCGTGATGCGGTCATCTATTTCCTTCTCGATCTTGCGAAGGGCGCCCCCGGGATGAATGCTCTTCACTTCCAGATGCGGTAGATGCTTCTTCAAACACGCCCCATGGACTTTCGAAGGATGTATTGCTTTACCCTCGTTGACTGTCGACTCCGCACCCTCCTCCTTGGTTGCGCTGCACTTCGTGAAGTCGTAGCCAAAGTCGGCAAAGAGGAAATGCTCTAGGTTGTCGACATCCTTCGCGATCGTTCACCGACTCAGATTGTCGAAGTTATTATTACGCTCCGGAATCGTATGGCCGAAAGCAATCTGATCTCCAAGCTCCGTCAAGTTCTTCCGAGCATCTTCTAGAGAGTGGTTTTTGGTCAAGATCGTCTCCGACAACTGTCGAGCCCCGGCGGCAGCTGACTCGGCTGCAACCGCTCTCCCCGCAACCAACGCATAATGCATATGCTCGTGGAATTTCTTCTCCACCCTTCCCTGATAGCGCTCCCGGTTAACATGCCTCTTCAGTTCGGACTTTCGCCCTTACAGCTGGCATTCTCGGCCTCGAGAGCCTCCATCTTCGACATCCATTTGATGTTATCCGCCATCAACATCTGCTTGATGGGGGCTGCGGTGGGGGCTGCGGTGGGAGTTGCTGCTGAGGGAGGCTGCGAGACTCCAAGGTCGATAGCGCGTTCGGTCGCGCTCTAATCTCAATTGTCGCCTCGTTACGGCCAAAAGGCGTCGACATGTCAAGAGCAAAGGTTCCCGCCGGGAGAAAGGCTTCGGCGACATGAGCGCGTAGACTAGTGCCAGTAGCGATGGCAAAGGTAGAAACGCTTGTTACTCTCTAGTAGCATTGTAATTCTCACAACAACAACAACAACAACAACATCAAAGGCGACAACGCCCGCTCAGCGAAACGTCGTGTCGAACATATTGACACTTATGGGTGACATACCGTTCCGATCGTCCGGCATGGGCTTTTTTGCAGCCTCGGCTAAGCGACCACTAGTGTTCTTGCCATATGAGACAGGTGATGCGGAGCCGATTCGACAACCTAAAGAAACAAATTGCGACGATACTTATTATGTAAACTACTTAATAGTGCACATTCACTATGTACTGTCTTAGAGACATACGAATTATAAGGAAAGGTGTAGGCGCACTGAATTGCAATAAATACATGATGGAACCGCACGCGCGATGCAATGATCGGGGGTTGTCAACCAATGCACATAAGCGATATGTTGTCGACATTCCAATAGACGCACTCACGCAGTTTGCAACGACGCGATTGGAACCAGACAACTAGTGGCTAGTCTACCGGTGGCTCCACACCCAGTGCGATAGGTTGCAACTGATGGCGGAGACTTCCGCGGCGGATGATGCGCATCACGCGACGATTGAGTAAACCCTACTACGCACGCTCTGTACAACGCATTCTTCATTTTATTGTGTAAACTATTGGATTATCGTCAATAATATTAAACGTACGTTCATACCGTCTATTTATGTAGAATCCGCGATGCGTACTCGTACAAGTTGGCATTGCATGTGATGCATGAGTGTCCTTGTCAGAAATTGCAGAATTGTATTCTTTACAAAATCACGGATGGAAATATGAATAGCTGTTGATTTTTAACGGTACGTGAAGGTCAACGCTGAGTTTCATAATATATCGCTATATACAGGGAGATCCGTACGCTATTATCAAGCTCGTCGGGAGGGCGGCCAACTCTCACTCATGAGGCTAAGCACATCATCGCGGTGCAACTAAAGCAAGGTTGTAGCTCAAAATTTCGATATTGCAAGAATTGCTATATTCAGCCCAAAGTTTGGGCAAAAAAAGGAAATTAAAACCCATTTCAGTGTAACATTCTTAACTCGTAAGATTTTTTGCATGAATATACGGGAAGTAAGGGAATAAACTAACTAAGGTTTCGGAGGTTTGACATAGATATGAATTAACAACACCACTTATGGCATGTCACGAAGTGAAATGAGGGTAGAGAGGATAATTATGAGCCACTAGAGCCGTTATGTCTACATCAAAACCTAACTAGTACAAGCCATACATACCTATATCAACCACATGCAACTATCTACAGTATACAACATACACCTCAATAGTAACTGTAACTCCAACCTAATTACAACAACCACATCCCTTATGCTCAACATTAGTGATAAAACCACGACAACAACCAACACAACTGCGGCCAATAACAACCCGTAACATCTTGATACGTTAGTATCGAGCCTACCATCAGCCAAATCAGCCGCGCATAAGACCTCGGAGGGGCCAACACTGATTCAACTTTACATTTGGCTATCATTATTCCTCTTGCTTTTGCCAAAAGCGATTGCATTCACGTAAGGATTCACTAGATATATCAAGAGCTTTCCTCTTTCTTTTCCTCTTCCTCTTCCACTTCCACTTCCTATTCTTTTTCATGTTTCTCGTCCTCTTCCTCGTGTTTCTACGCCTTTGTATAACCTCATCGGCGATCCACTCAACCCCTATACCCCCACTCAACCCCTATACCTTTCCTTCAATGCGTCCTCATCTTGCTCTTGCTTCGTCCACACCGTCGGTCGTTCCATATGTGCTGAAGACACCCAAACAAATATACCGGCCAAGGCTCCAAGATACTGCCGGGCGTTCTTCTCCACCATAATCAAGTGCATATCCCAACCCTCAATTACCCCATGGATGCCGCGGCGATCAGTTTACGGGCATAAATATATAGTTCAGATATAGTCGATCCACTTACGATGATAAAAATATACTAGGAACATTAGGAGCTTACACGGGTAGTGCCAGTCCCGCAAGTCAAATCGATCACACCCCCTCATCGCCCCCGTTTTGAACTATCGGGGGCCGCATAGTCAAAACGCGGCGCTTGACACTGACCGGCTTTTGGCAAGCACTCAAGATGTCACCCTCGAATATAAAGTGCTTCGCTACATGTGGGGAGAAAAAAGCAGTGAGATAGCGCTCGGGATCAGCGGGGATTTGGCACGACAAATCTTTCCGCGTCGTTCTCCCCGAGTCTCCACCAGCAACACACAATATACTCTTAGTTATGGCGCCATGACTGCCCGAGGGCATGCTTGTTGGATTCCTTCATCCAAACCATGAGTTTGTAGCACATGTTGTTTGCTGCAAGCGCCGTCCAAACGTTACCTAATTGCTATCCCGTGACTTGGGTTGTCGACTCGGGTCGAGGATGTGCGCCTTTCGCCCCAATTCATGAGAACCTCCCGACTGAATCACAGAAATACTATTATTGCATGTCAACAATATAAGTGCTGTAAGAATGCACCAGAAACCATGGAGCGTGCGGATTCGCACAACCGGGATCGAGCTCATACCTTGGAAGTCGCGAGTCGGGTTGCCGACTCAAGTTGGGAATGTGCGCCTTCCACCCCGGGATCATTATTATCTCCCGAGTGAAGCACAATAATACATATTGTATATCAACAACATCGAAGAGGGTAAGTAAGAAGCATAAAACATAGAGCATGTATGCAGATTCGAACAAATGTTGAGAACTTTTACCTTTGAGACCACGTCTCGGGTTGTCGACTTGGGTTGGGGATTTGCGAAATCCGACTCGAATTCTTGCGCAACTTCAGACCGAAGCACATAGATATAGTGATCATCATTGTTCATCGTTCATATAGAAGGCTAAGGACAAGCAACCATAGCGCGTGCGGATTCGCACGAAGGTATTGAGCTTTTAAATTTAGAGCCGTGACTAGGCTTGCCGACACAGGTTGAGGATGTGCGCTTTTCGCCCCGAGTTATGGAGCATCTTCCGACTTAAGCCCATAAACAATTATTAGATATAAATACCCTAGAAGGTGGTAAGAAAAATAGAGCAACCATGGAGCATGCGGATTTGGACGAACGCGAAGAGCTCTTACCTTTGAAGCCGTGACTTGGGTTTTCGACTCGGGTTGAAGATGTGCGTCTTTCGAACCGGGTAGGCACATTAATGATTTGTTAATCGTTCAGCAAATAGAAGGTGGTAAGTAAGGAACATAAACAATAAAGCGTGCAGATTCACACGAAGGTATTGATGTCTCGCATTTAATGCCATGACTAGGATTGCCGAATTGGGTTGGGGATCTACGCTTGCCGCCCCAGGTTCTTGAGCATTCCCTCGCGGAGGCACGTAAATATGCATTGCTCATAGTTCATACAAAATGTGGTAGGTAACTAAGGAAAAGATAGAGCATGGAACTATAGAGCATGCGGATCCACTCGAAGGTACTGAGCTCTTGCATTTGAGGCCATGGCAAGGGCTGCCGACTCGGGTTGGGCATGTGCGCCTTCCGCCCCGGGTTCTTGAGCAACTCCTCAATGAAGCACATATATATATATATATATATTGCTCATTTTCCCATATAGAAGGTGGCAATAAAGGACCAAGAACCCATAGAGCGCGCAGATTAGCATGAAAGTATTCAGCTTTTACATTTGAAGCCGTGACTAGGGTTGCCGACTCGAGTTGGGGATGTGCGCCTTCCGCCCCGGGTTCTTGAACATCTCCCGATTGAAGCATATAAACATATATCGAATATGAACAACATAAAATGTGGTCCGAAGGAAACAAAAGCCATGGAGCATGCGGATTCGAACGAACGCTAAGAGGTCTTGCCTTCAAAGCCGTGACTTGGGTTCTCGACTCGGGTTGATGATGTGCGCCTTCCAAACCGGGTTCTCGAGCAGTTTCCGACTTAAGCATATAAATGATTTGTTAATCGTTCAGATAGAAGGTCGTGGTAAGTCAAGACCAAAAGCCATACAACGCACGGACTCACACAAAGGTATTGAGCTCTTACATTTAATGCCATGACTAGGGTTGCCGATTCGGGTTTGGGATTGCGCCTCCCGCCCCGGGTTCTTGAGCATCGCCCGACTGAAGCACATAAAGATGTATCACCCATATAGAAGGTAGCAATGAAGGACAAAAACCCATAGAGCGAGGGTATATAGCTCTTACCTTTGACGTCATGACTCGGATTGCCGAATTGGGTTTGGGATCTGCGCCTCCCTCTTCAGCTCTTTATCAAATCCAGACCGAAGCAAGTCGATATATTGCATATCGACAAAATAGAAGGTTGTAAGAATGAACAAGAATCCATAGGGCATGAGGATTAGCACAAAGGCAATGAGCTTATCTTTAAAGCCGTCCCTCGTCTTGTCTACTCGGGTTGGGAATGTGCTTCTTCCGCCGCGAGCTCTTTATGAGCTCCCCACTGAAGCGCATAAATATATAATATTGTATATCAACTATACAAATTGGCAAGAGACTTCCAGAAACCATAGAGCGTGCGGATTCGCACAATGTGGATTGAGCTCTTACCTTGAAGTCGTAAGTCAAGTGGCCGAGTGGCCGATTTGTGTTGGGGATGTGCGCCTTCCGCCCCGAGGTCTTTATCATCTCCCGACTGAAGCATGTAATATGCATTACATATGAATATTATACTATGCCTCGACTGAACCATATTATGAACATTTCGAGGGTTGTTACATAGAACTAGAAACCACATAGAGTGCGAATTCGCAAAAGGGAATTGATATCTTACCTTTGAAGCAGTGACTTGGGTTGGGGATTTGCGCCTTCCGCCTCGGGCTCTTGAGCACCTCCCGACTGAAACACGTCGTAACGCTATATTACATATCCACATGTATAAGGTCGTAAGAATAAACCAGAAACTAGAGGGCGTGCGGATTTGCAGTAAGTTAATGTCATCTTACCTTCGAAGCCATGTCTCGGGTTGTCGACTCGGGTTGGGCACGTGCGCCTTCCGCCACGGGTTCTTTAGTTGCCCCCGACTAAAGCACGTAAAGCTATTGTACATCAACAACACGGAAAGTATTCACAAAGAACAGAAATCCATAGGGCGTGCGGATTCGCAAAAAGCTTATGAGGTCTTACCTTTGAGGGTGCGACTTGATGGGTTGGAGCTGTCGCCTAAGGAGCACGGATGGTTGGTGGTCATAGGAGAAAAACAAGTAGGCAAAAAAAAATCAATTAAATAAATTGCTCGAAATCAAAAACCTTAATTCAAATGGCCACGAGCGTTGTATATATGGTGACGCAATTACATTTTTGATCGAATTATCCCCTCTAGATGATGTCGTTTTGTCCTTCTCAACACCAATTCACAGCCGTTTGATTCCACTGAGAATCCCACCAGCGGTAGATGTCTGCAATAGAACGCAATAATCGGGTCATAAACCACCTAATGAACTCCGTAAGCAAAACTAACACAGTGATTTCCATAAGTTCGTAAGTGAGGCAGCGTTGCATTTTATGGTAGGAATACTTACCTAGAGGGCTGCTGAGGCGGGTAGGTAAGGTCCCTCATTGTCAATCAATCGCTCGCGAGGCACTTATAGGAGTGTGTAACGGCATAAATGAAGCTTTATGACAATATCCATGAGGAGTAAATAAATCCATAGAAAAATGACGTTAATAATAAATCCGCAGCGAATGTGCATATTTGATTGACGAATGAGCGATGCCCCTGAATCTAGTAAGGTATGGACCTAATTTCCCTTCTCACCAGAAGGAAGGACCCATTTTCTTTAGCTACTCTATGCTAAATTTATATATATCGATAATCTATAGATTTGCCGATACTTACCTTCGGTGCATGTGAGGATGGTCGAGGAACAACCCCTGCCCTTTTGCTTTTGTCAATAGGTGTGACGAGTACAGTCCTGCAACAGTACATTGCAGGACATTGTACAGGTACTCGTTACGAATTCCAATTCGTGCTTTTCCACAGGACGGACGTATACTCGTGGGTACGTCGCTACTGCAATATTGTAATGGTGCTGATGCTACAGTACGACCAGTACCTCCCGGTACGTACAGATATGCATAATTAATCTAACTAGCCAGATGACGCGCCAGAACGAGCTCTCCAATGCAGAAGGAGCCGCGTCGTGAAATCCAATGCTAGGCAGGCCGCGTCTCGAGGCAGATGACGACGGTTGAACAACACTAACGCCTGACACGTAAGCATAGCTTGCAGGCGTAACCAGTCTGGGCTGAAACCTATTTAAGCCCAGTGCAGTAGAGGGAGGTGACAGAACCTTTTAACAATTCCTTTGTTCATTTACAACATCTACTGCCTAAGTACAACAGTGAAACATCTTTCATCAATTGCCTCTCGACAACATCATTCTGCAATCTTACGACACAGAGTTAGACAGACTAGAACAGATTTGTGCTAGCGTTTAGCTTTCAGAGGCTAACCGCCACACTGGTTTCGGAGCTCTTTGGTCGACGCACGCTTTCGTTCGCTTATTGAACTGCTCGACGTTGTTTGATTGAGTTGAGATGGCTTCTCTCGGACCTGGTCATTACGTAGTGTTGGTAATTCACGTTGGAGGAACTAAACGGTCGGATTTGAAGTTGGTGTTTCAGCGTGAGCCTCGTACTGGTAGAACTTGGTTCCCTGCTGGCTCTGTCTTACCCAACGAAGAGCCTGTCGACGCTGCTATTCGCGAATTACACGAGGAGACCGGTCTTGTTTTGACACCGGATGATTTGACGCTGTTGAGTGGTGAACCTGTGAACGTTACGCTACCTCAAGGACGACAGCTTGTTTCCGTGTACTCTGCGTCTATTCCTGTCCTGTTTGCTACGAGCAACTTACGTACACCTGCTCAGGTCGAGCAGGTTGTGTTGGAACAGTCGACAGTTAATCCGGATGGCACTTACGTCGTCCCGGAAAACATCAACACTGACGGTCTGACACTTACGCCTGCACAGACTGGGTTACTTCGTGCTGAGAAGCACAAGAGTGATTTACTTCACTTTGGTTACGTGACTCTGTGGGAATCTTTTTATCGAGCAATGACACAACATGTTCCAGTCATGCATGAAGACACGTCTATCCCTAGGCAGCTCCACATGTACCCTCGGTTTACAACGGTCGACTCTGGTTCTGTCTGGCTGCTGATTGTTGGACACATCAACCGACTGACTGGAGTGGGACCTACAGATTTACGAGTGGGAATGCCGATGCCTACACACAACTTGGCAGGACTATCAGTGACTCTTACGGAGACTCAGCGTAAGGCTGCCATTACTTCACCGTACCAGAATGGTCAAGACCCACCTGTACTGGAGGATTGGCTCGAAGCTCAGCCTCAGCGTTTTGTAATGCTTGGGATTGAAGCTGACTCGTACAATGCAGTGTTCTGGGTTACTTCACAGTTTTCTGGACTCCTTGGTGGATGGTGGTTGAACCGGAAAAATCGTCCTCCAATTCCATCTACGTACAACGAGCTTGTTACGGAGATACGCAAGTCTACGTTTCTTCCGAACATTCAGGATGACGCAATTAAAGCTTTGCTAAGTTTTACACAGAGCAACACGATGAGTTACGCGCTTTTTACTAAGAAGTACAACGACTACTTACGCCGTTCTCGTCAAGACCTGACAGCGGAGGTACA